>JAHLJT010000631.1:115115357-115177533 GCA_031308135.1 Acheta domesticus | reverse complement strand
AAAACAAACAGATTTTAATGCAGAATGCATTTCGAGATGGTATTTGTAGAGATGATGTGCGAGTAATACAGGAGGAAACACTGGCAATCACCGAGTGAAATGTTGCAGATAATAGTTGCTACTTTAGAAAATGGTAAGTTCATAAAAAATATGATGCATCATTTCCACCTGCGACCGAAGGAAGAGGAATTCCGAGATTAATTTCTTTAATGTCAGAAATAGATCATGATTTTACCTCATTATTTTATAACCTGCAAGTAGTCACGTACGACGCAATATTACTTTTTTATACCATTATAGGAATGTAAAATTCAATTTATTATTTCATTAAATATGCATACGTAATGGTATATAAATGTGCCATATATAATGGTTATAATATGTATGCCTAGTGGTTAAGTCAAATTTCCCTATTTTTAGAACAGACTTTTAATTAAGTTTGCAGAATTGTGTAATTTCTAAAAAATCAATGAAATTTGTTAAAATGTAATCCAATGCCTAGTAACTTTTCATCATTACAATGTCGATGTAATCACTGTCATCAGTAATGGGATGACTTAAATGTCGTCCCTTGAGAAGTAAGAAAATTTAACACGACCACTTATTAACTGCACATTCAGAAATAATACAAGTTCACTTTATTATAATACGTTAAAACATAATTTTCTTGTAGGATTCCCCATCAATGGCCACACAAAAGGAGAATAGAAATATGACAAATGCTCTTCTTTATTAAACAATTTGTTGCCCATTACTGCATTTGGTAACGCATTTCGCCCCCTAACACGACTTTTTCGTGCGTGGGGGAGTTAGTCAGAAACGTGTGACTCAACTGCATCCAAGTTCTTGTAATCCCTTACCCAACCAACGCAAAGGCGGCAAACTAGAGCACGCGTGACACAACGCGACACGACACGCCCTCGCATTGATTCAAAGGGCGCCCGGACGTAGAAAGCCCGCTGACGGCGGCGGCGGCGGCGTTCCGACCCCGCTCGGCCCGGAGCCAGGTGATGATGAGTAAGGTGACTGCCCCGGCCAGGGCAGGGAGGGCAAGGTGGGGGCAGGGCAGGGCAAGGCAGCTGGCAGGGTTGCCGGAAGCGCGTGCCACGCGCGGCGTGATTCAACGCACGGCGGTGACGCGCCTCCGACCGCCCTCCCCTCCTCCTCATCACAAACAAAAACAAACTGAGACCAATAACATTTCACTGCTCTCATCAAATATTGCATCTACGAATAATTATTCTGTATACAATTTATTTCGCAATACGATGTGTTGTTAGGCTACTAGGTAGCATGTTCAATCAAATTTGTATTACTATTAGTATTGCAATTAACAGTTCTGACCCATTTAGGGCATATTAAATCGAAAAAAAAGTAAAATAATTGAAATTTTATTAGCAAATCAACATTTAGAGGGGAAAATCTCAACAATTTTCTGTAATACTTTTTATAACGCTTTGTTCTCTTAATATTATTCCTATTACTATTTTATATAATAATGCTTTTTCGTCAGATTTTATTTAAACTTCAAATCATCAGCATCTATGAAGACCAGCCTTGTTTCTTCACGGTGATTCAATATTGACTTCGGACCTCTAAGTCAGCTACATCACGGTATTATAAGTCGTGTGTGCTATTGTATTCTTGCCAGCGGAAAACAACCACACGTCCTATGATGACAAAACTTTCGATACACTGCATCCATCGATGTCTCCTATTTTTGCCTATTTACTTCAGCTACCGGGAATAAGCGGAACATGAACAGGAACATGAGCAGGAAAAAGTGGAGGAACATGAACAATGAACGCCAGCGAAATCATTTAGCTATGGCGACCACGGCCGGATTTACCTACAACCTACAAGCACATTGCTCCGTCCGTGGGGGGCCCACGCTGAGGAAAACCACGCATAAAAATTGGAACGTCATAAAATAAATTTGTCTTTAAAATAATTGTTAATCAAATAACCTACTGCACTAAAACATTTGTACTTTTAAAAAATGTTCACAAAATAATATAATATTTAAATTAAATATATATGTTGACAAAATAATATAATATAAAAATTTGATTTAACATTTAAATTTAATTAACATTTAAAGTTAAGTTGGAGGTTGTTTTTGAGAAGGGTGGCCGCGCAGAACCTCAACGCGTGGCTGCGCCATTTCCTGCAGTGGCTGGCCGCGCGTCCTTGGGGTGAGGGGCGTTTGTTTTGACGCGCGGGCGCTGTTTGGACGCACCCGCCGGGCGCCGCGCGCGTGTTTGCCTTGGCCGCTGCTCCTGGCGCTCCGCGGGCAGACCTCGCGGCGGCGGAGGCGAAGGCGGCGGCGGCGCGCGGGGGGGCTTTGGACGAGGGCTGCGGAACTTCGGGCACACACTCGCCCGCCCGCTTCCGCACGCCTTGCTATTGACTTTGTCAGAATCAATTCGCTTTATTTTCGGGACCACAAGAGGTCTTATGACAACTTGTATGTGAATGTAAAGCGTTAGAACTTCTAAGATCTCTTTGCTTTACTCGCAGCGTTTGGTCAAGCTTAGTAGCTACAGCAATTCCTGAAGATATTTCACGGGCGTACTACTTTCATTTGTACAATAAATTATTGTTTTATTAAATATTTTACGTCATTCTATACTGCTACTATATCGACTTATCCCAGCCAGTGGTACGAAAAGCCACAGCCGGCGCCCGTTACGTCAGTTTTGTCAGTCCGCCATTCGTTAAGAACGATCGAAACAAAATAGCTGAAGATGGCACAAGAGTACATTTATTCCAAGGAAAATAATTGTTTGATTATCAGATTTTTTTATAACAAGTTGACATTACGATAAGTAGTAAATGAGACACGGCAGGTAGGAGAAATGTCAAGTTTCGTTACAAACTTTGGCTATCGCTTCGGTTTACAACGTTAAATCGCGTCTGTTATTTGCTGTTTACCAGACTAATGAAGATGTTAATAATTACAATTCGGACGTACGTGGATTCTATTTGGACTAATGCGGAGAACAGAGCAATAACAAATAACGGCTCCACGCTTATAAAAAGTCTGGCATGACAACAAACATTCGTATTCAAACCAATTGAGGACACATTTTCCTCTCACCAGTGCGAGGGTGTGCGAAAGGGAGGGGCCTTTCGCACACCCCAAAGTCGTTTCCTGTCCCGAGGGCTCCCCCAGGCCACGGCCAGGGCCGCATCCGGCGCGGCAGCGTTTTCGTGCGCCCTGCTCGGCTTCGCGCCCTTCGGAAATAGCGGCCGCCCGCATGAATGGGCGGCCGTCGCCCCGGGTGGGCGGGGAGTTTACGCCGCTGTCGACGAGTGACGCGGAGGCACCGCAGCCGCACACGCTCCGAATTCCAGGAGGCCGTGCCCCTGCAGGCGGACGAGGAAGAAGAGCCCCGTGTTGCGTGCCCGGCCCGGTCACGGCCTCCCGTGCATCGCAAAGCGGCGCCAGGACTTGCAGGGGGTAGGATGGAAGGCAGGAGTGTCCTGCCAAGTGATACTATTAGTTTAAGCTCCCTTCTGCTTCAGTATGCAACAATTCGAGAAAATAATTCCTTTACAAAATTGAATTTTACAAGAGGATAAATGTTGCTTCTGTTTTTCTTTTTAAGAACTCATGCGGAATGATGATGCATATATTACGAGTACGATTTAGTAATTTTACGTGTACATTCATTTTCGATCTAATGGCAATAAATGATCTCAATATAAATAAATGAGAAAATATTTATTTGATAAAAAGGTCTAAATTTTTATCATGGATTATCGATATTCGTGAATCGTGACGGAAAACCGATAATTCAATACAAGGCGTGGCGACATCTTAAGAATGTGGGAGAAAGCATTGGATGTGTCGGAAATCGAATTCCTCGCTGTCAAATGCTGTACTTCTTTTTCCATCCCATAATGCACAATTTATTTCAACACTTTTTTCTGTTCCAACCTCTTATCGATTCCTCCCAATACATTAAATTCCTTTTGTGAATGTTTTCTTCTCACTAATGATTGCAGACGAACGTATCTATATTTAAAAATCAGATTTGTTTGCCGAATATTGTTGTACTTCTCCACACTATTGTAACCAAAATGAAAGAAACATTAGAACGGATAGAGATTTTCTGAAATATTTCCCTCGAAGTCTTAGCAAAAAACTTGAATGTTCTATACATTCATAATTTTTTCCATCAGGAAATGCTTCAATAATCAATTTGAATTTGAAAGGAGAATAACTCTATTAAGGAATTCGTCGTGCTCTTCGATAATAATTTGATCAGAAAAAGGGACAAATTAGACGACAAAGACAAGAAAAGAAAACAAGCCGCGTAATAAACAAGGTATTTAGAATTTTTAAAAAATACACAGAATTATCAGTACTTCTATCGAAAAACATTCCGCTCATGACAACATCGTCCATTGCACATTTTCTCTTCAAAGCATATCAAGTATCCCATTACTTCACCACGAAACAATGTCAGCCCCGCACGAAATTCGCTGTCCGCACGCGGAAGAAAGGAACAACGAGGACGACCGGAACGTCAGAGGATGCCCGAGGAAAATCCCTGCGGACTAACGCAAATGCCGAAACCCAATACGACAAAAGGACGGGGAGCGATCGAGCGAACGCAGCGGGGAGGGCAGACGAAGCGAGGGCGGGCGGGCAGGCAAAGCTGGGTGGGGCGTACCAAAGCGGGGAGAGGTGGACGAACAGGGAGGCTGCACTTCGATACGTGGACGAAGCGGGGAGGGTGGACGAAACGGGGGAGGGTGGACGAAGCAGGGAGGGTAGACGAAGCGGCGGAGGGTGGACGAAGCGGGGGAGGGTGGACGATGCGGGGGAGGGTGGACGATGCGGGGGAGGGTGGACGATGCGGGGGAGGGTGGACGAAGCGGGGAGTGTGACGATGCGGGGGAGGGTGGACGATGCGGGGGAGGGTGGACGATGCGTGGGAGGGTGGGACGATGCGGGGAGGGTGGACGATGCGGGGGAGGGTGGACGATGCGGGGAGGGTGGGACGATGCGGGGGAGGGTTGGACGATGCGGGGGAGGGTGGACGATGCGGGGGGAGGGTGGGACGTGCGGGGGAGGGTGGACGATGCGGGGGGAGGGTGGACGATGCGGGGGAGGGTGGGACGAAGCGGGGGAGGGTGGACGAAGCGGGGGAGGGTGGACGAAACGGGGGGTGGGTGGACGAAGCAGGGGAGGGTGGACGAAAGCGGGGAGGATTGGTCGAAAAAGCGAGAAGACGGACGAAGCGGGGGCAGGCGGGCAAAACGGCGAGGGGTGGACGAAGGAGAGAGGAACAGACGAATCAGAGGCAGTTTGAAGGAGTGGGGGGCGGGTGAGCGGGCGGGGGCGGGGTGAGCGAGCGAGGATGTTGTGAACGATGACGAGCGGGGGGGCGGTAGGTGGACGAGCGGGGGGGGCGGTAGGTGGACGAGCGGGGGGGGCGGTAGGTGGACGAGCGGGGGGGGCGGTAGGTGGACGAGCGGGGGGGGGGCGGTAGGTGGACGAGCGGGCGGGCAACGCGGGGCAATGCACGGGGAACTAATGAGGTGGCCACAAAGGCGGCCGCGCGGCCGCGGGGCTTCTGGCTTGGGTCTCCGCGGAGGAATGTCGCGCTGTCGCTGGGGACGACGCCGCCGCGCCGTTTAGCGCTGGCCCGCCACGCGCGTCTCATGGGAGGAACAGCCCTCCGGCTGACGGCGGAGCCGGATGAAGCCTGCACGACCGCCGCGGGGAAGAGATTGACAGGCCGTATTGTGGCCTCCGAGAAGGGAGTTCACCGAACTAGATATTACATTTTGTGGGAATTCCGTAATTTACCCGGAGGGAGTAACAAAACCACAAAGTTTCGTCATCATCATCATCATAAGAATAATAAATGTAATGTAAATAATATCGCGTGGAAAGGGAAAATAAAAGAAGGGAATAATTTTAAAGTAACCGTCAGATCCGAGAGAGACTATTTTTTTAGAAATAATTATTTCAACTGGTCGTTACAATTGTAAACCAAAATATAATTACAGGCGAGGGAGTCTTTCAAACAATATTACATCTTGTGCAATACGAAAGATGTACAATTATAAAATACTCGAAAATTAGAAACGAAGATAAGTTTACTTGAGAGAGGCAGAGAAATGCAGGCAGAGACAGAAAGAAACAGAAAAATCGTGAAAGAGAGAGAAGGAGAGAGTGAGAGTATATAGTGAGAGAGGAGGTCGTGAGAAAGAAGGTGTGTGTGTGTGTGTGTGTGTGTGTGTGTGAATGAGAAAGAGAGATCCTTATAAATGTTATGAATAAATAATATCTAGAAATATTTTCAATGTTACAGAATTTGAAACATTTGAATGACGAAAATAGATTAAGATCCGTGTTTTCGTCGAAACTTTTCGAATCTGAAGAACTCCTCATTATTTCAATATTTTCCACGTTAACTAATGGATTTCCCCCAGTTTCAACGGCAATTTTCGTCTCACACATCCAACACAATTCACCGTGCAGCGAGCGCCGTGGCCTGGCACAAAGGCCGCCTCTACCTGCTTTGCAACCGCTGCTGTTGCGTCGACGCGGAAGAGAAAGGCGCGCGGCGCGAGCGGTCAGACGCCGCGGCGCCGCGCGGCAGCGGAGGCTCTTTGTCCCGCCGAGCGGAGGTCGGTCCGGCCGAGGAGCTGATTGGACTTGCGCCGCTATCGCTCAAGATCGCTCGCTGGTCGCGAGTTCAAACTCTGCTCACAGTCGGCAACACCGGTATCCGGGCGTTGCTCGGTGCAACCACTGCTCCAGTTTCTCCTGTCCATTATGTCGCGAGAGAAACCAGAGATCGGAGCATCGAATAACCTACTCGAAGCACAACCCACTTACCCCAAGATGGTGGAAGAAAGCGTTAAGAAATACGTGTACAGTTATAACAAAAAAGCACGTGATAATTTTCTTTAATTGAGATTTCATTGTTACGAGTCACTTTCCTTTTAACAAGTTATTTAAGTTCGATTCCTTTATTGACGAAACAATACCTCTTAACAATTTCTAATGGTCGGTTTGAGTAATGAGTACGCAAGAACACAATCAATTTAACTCGAATGTGCCTCTCAATATTCCATTCTATTGCGCATGAATGCTTTGGTCTTCCTGAGGACTTCGTGATGTCCAATGCGGCCGTGCCAACAATCCCATGGCATTGGGAAGGTCATGAACTGCCAACAGTGCAGCGCCCTCCGCTGTTCCTGCTGCGTCGCCACGGTCAATGCCAATGCTACAGCGCAGCGGCCGCTTTGCAGCGTCAGGCTTCGTGGCACAGCATTCACAGATTCACAGCCTCTTTGTCCCAGCACGGCCGCGCGGTTCGCTCGCCAGCCGGAGGACAATGATACTATATTATATCCATATTAGTGTAAGAAAACAAAATTTCACTTATTCTTAAATACCGTAATGAAGACTGAAAGTCCGTTAAGAAAGAGGAGGCCCTTTTATTTATTCTTCAATTTTAACTTCATAGTGACTTTCAGCATTACATAATATAATCTAAAGTAATGAAAATCAGAATGGTTGAAGAATTATTTCAACACTCGGGAATTTGTATAATAATTATATTTATCCACTACTTACTGAAAAAAGTTGCTTTTAAAGTCTGTCTTTTATTTTCACGATTGTACTTCATAATTTAAACATTAAAATTTGTCGAACTTCCGCATACGATATAAACATATTTCTTTTTGAATTGGTCGTAATAATGAGAATCTTATTTATATCGCGGAAGATGTAATCATAATTTAACGGGGAGCACTCCTATTATTTCGTCAAATAATAGGGAAGAGGGAGGTTGATAAGAATGAAGGAGGTTAATTCAGAGGGTGGGAGCCGGAAACGCGCAACAGAAGCGAGCTTCGGAGACTGCAACCTGGACAATAACTGACGTCGATTAGTGAAGTCAAATATCCTTAGAAAAAGAACCCCGATCACGCATTGGATGGACCAAGGAGGAGGGAAACAAAAGCAAAGAAGTACTGAATTCTGGGAAAGACATATGGTAAGGCGCATTCAATACTAGAGACTGTTTTGAGCATCGAATTCCTACCTGGGAATGTCATAGTTTGAAATTATTTTTTATCGCTTATTTGTATTATTTCATTACATGTGCTTATTTCTAATGCATACTAAATATTTTTAGAGCTCGGCGTACGTAATATGGCGTATGTAGCCTTCAAAAATGCAGTTTTGGTGTCTATTTAATTTTTTTGGCTCCTGACGATCTCTTGATCGAGAGTATAATTCTAAAATTGTTAATTTGCGGCTCAAAGATTGGCTCCCGATTATTATATTTATTTTACACAATTAATAAACCCCTTCAAAATTTATTCACTGACTTACTTTGTATCTTGAAAGGCTTTCCGCGTGGATTATGTTTAAAACTGAACTTTTCATTTAATAAATAATAATATATTATTATTAAATCTAATAATATAATTACTTTAATATAAGTTTAATAGTATAATTACTTTAATTTAAATCAAATATAATGTATTTAATAAGTATTATACAATTTAATGCATAATTACCAATAAAGAACATTTAAAATCGCTTTTGAGACTTTTTGGTTCACATGTGTTATGCTCGCCCCTATACATAAGCCTTTCCATCGCATTCTTTCTCTCATGCAACCCTGTTCGGCTGTCTCCATGGGAGAGGCGAACAGAGGGGCCCCAGGTGCGCGCGCTGTAGACCGCGGCCCGGCGACAGCAGGGCAAACTCCACGGCCCACGCGTCACGCGGCGCGGCGCTTATCAGCGGGTGACGCGGTGCGTTGCGCTCGCATGCGTCGTCGACCGCGACGTCACAGGCACAACACGTCGGCGGATGGGCGGGCAGTATAGTGAGTAGGTGTTATGGTAGGCAGGCGGTATGGTGGGTGAGCGTTGTGGTGGGCGGGCGGTATGGTGGGTGGGCGTTATGGGGAGGCGGTCGGTATGGTGGGTGGGCGTTATGGGGAGGCGGTCGGTATGGTGGGCGGGCGGTATATTGGGCGGGCGGTATGGTGGGCGGGCGCTATTTTATGCTGAGTGGCAGTATGCTGAGTGGGCGTTATGGGGGGCGGTCGGTATGGTGGGCGGACGGTAAAGTGGGCGGACGGTTAAGTGGGCGAGCGGTATGGTGGCTGGGCGGGGGGGGGGCGCTCGGGAAAGCGGATGCGAGGGCGCCATATTCGGAAGCGACAGGATGTGTTACAACGCTGCATTAGTCTTCGTCGTAACCCTTTTATGCTGGAAAATTTGATTTGACGTATTTTCCCTTACGTGGGTGAAAATTGTGATGCAGGCATTCCAAAAATTGTACTTTCGTCGTTTCCTGGTGTCCGTCATACCATAATATTTGTAGTATGTATGCAGGTTGTCAAAACAAATATGTGTGTAATAATAATAATGTGTTTATTAAATACATTCAAAATAAATAAAAATTCTAACATTTTCAAATAATGCGAGAAAAAAATGTTCATTATAAAATCAAACTCCATAGGCCTAGGAATTCAGCGTAATAGCATTCTTTATAACCGCTTTACTGTAGATCCGTATTATCATGTGTTGGTTTTTGTAAGTAAGTAAATTAAGTTTTTCTGGTCGTTGGAAAGAATGTAAAACTAACTGTAGTGTAATAAGCAATGTTATCTCCTCTTATTTATCTCGATCGTAACTGATTATTTTTCTTGAAAATTCATATTCATTTTGACGTAAATGTGATACGTTAAGAGAGATATGAGGGATGGATCAAAGCTTCTAAACAAAAACAATGAAAATACATTGAAATTAGACAAAATGGAATGGAAATAGAAACAATATTACAGTTTAAGTCGTAATAAAATTCAAAAAAGAACGTTGAAAATACATCCCAGTTAAACGTGATTCATTTGCCAGTCACTCAGGGATACTTTCAGTTTCTGTGCTCACAGTTTTCAAGAAGACCGAACCATTTTCTTTAAGATAGTGGCTAAACTCCGGGAACGATGTGAGTCAGGCATATGTTGGCCCACGGAGACGTTCAACCGTGCCTAAATCCCGTAGTGATCGTAGGCGAGACGCGAGGCTCGGTGCGGGGTCGCATTCCTAGCAACGTACGTAGCTCGCGCCCGCCGACGATGAATCAAGAGTTTTTCCGAACCTCGTGCTCCAGCGTGCCTGGGGTCCTGCCAAGACGCGAGGTGAGCTGGCTGCTGCGGAGGAGGCATCGACGTTGGAAGAAGGCAACCGTAGGAAGCAAAATAGACTGAGTCAATGTGATTGACCAATAAACTAAGGGTGAATGTGGAAAAATAAAATATAAAAAAACTATAGGTTGCTTAAGAAATATACTAAATCTTGTAAATGTGAATGGAGAATAAAAGGAGACATTATTGGACGAGAACGAGGTAAGACAATATACATATTTTCATTGTATAGACAATAAAATACTACACCGCTGGATAAATTATGACGTTTCTCAAAATTTGTTTGCTTTTCTTTATTAGATAATTATTACCCCCGAAAGATACGATTTTCTATCCAACTCTAACGACATATATCACAGAAATTAACTGGAAAATGAGTTAAAATGACGGAAATTGGTCACAGTTTTGTACGCTTGTGATGGAACGAGAAAGTCTGCAACGTTTTCTCTCTCTCCTGAAAAGTAGGAATTTTATGATTATTTACAGATGATAAAATTTAGGTATCGATATACGATAAAAAGATCGACAACTTTATTATATTACGATGATGAAGAAAAAACATCAAAAATATAATAAGAGAGGAAAATATGAAGAAACATCAGTGAATAAAGGCATCTCATGAGAAGGTATCAGGAAACTTACCAAGTTACTGTAAATACTAGCAGAAAAATGTTCCAGAAAAAGAAAAACTGACCCGAAAATTGATGAGGGTTTTTTATGAATATTATAATAATAAGGGAAATATAATTGTAAAGGAAAAAATAGGATGAGAAAAAATAATAATACTTTCTAATAAAGAAAAGTTTGCAAAGGCTCTGCAGGAAATGTGCACATCATTGCATCGCCCACAGCTGCAGGGTTTTGAAGAAACTCAAAACACGAGGATAAGAATAAAGGAAAAACACCGACAAAGAAACACTCCTTGGAAGGCCTAGACATTTAAAAGACAAAACGAAATAAGACAGATAAGGAAGAAAATTAAAGGCGAGAGCAAGGAAAACGGGGTAACTCGCAAAGCGTCGCAGTGCACAGCACAAACAGCCCCGCAGGCGCCGGCAGCTGCAGGGGGTGGCGGAGACAAACGCGAAGTGGAGGCCCAGGCGCAGAGCCTCTGGCGTCTTCACTTCCGCCCCCCTCCCCCTCCCGCCAGCACCGCGTTATCGCCCTTCGAGTTTACAGGCTGTTAGAGCAGGAATTTCACTTATGTACACAGGGCGGGTGGGCTATCTCGTGTGAGGAGGCCCCAGTGAGGTTGGCCGCGCGCCTGCCGCAAGGGCCCCTGCCCGCCCTCCGTCGCCCGGGAAATGGCCCAGACGGCGGCGGCGGCGCGCGCGCCGGCCGGTGAGGCCGCCGGAGAAGGCCTGGCCACCGCGCGACGGGTTTATTTAGGCGCTGCAGTGAGAGTGCATCAAAGTTCTACGCCACATGCGAGGAGAGAATCAATGCGAGAAGTGAATTCTGTCAATATTTCTCACAATCTTAATCGCAGTTGAACAAAAACTTTATGGAGCAACTGATACAAATTTATTTTCACAAAAGTTTAGTGAAACAGGGTTAATCTGAGTTAACTCACAGGGTTAATCGTCATTTACTTGGGCCATTCCGCACCCGCGGGTGCCACCAACCGGAATGGTCACACCAAAGAAAAGATTAACATTTTAACACCTTTGTGGACCTTTTATGAAGTCCGTACATTGTCATTAATTGCTGCAAACTGAATCGTTACTAGTATTGTTTGTCTGATGCAATCATTCCACTTGGTGACATTTTACTTTTGAAACCTACTCTGAAACTGAAAACTCTCTAACAGATTGCTACTCATCCACTCTGGAGTCCGCCGTGTACCGGCGGGCAGGCCACCTTCCGTCCCATCCAAACTGACTGTGAGTTCGGGAACTCCGGCCGAGGCAGAAGTCCTCCCGTTCGGAGAAGCCATCGGCGGCGGAAGCGCGGCCGGGAGAAGAGGTTACTTAGAGGGAGTTACACTGCAGGGCGCCCTTCCACCCGGCGAGAGTAACCGGTGCGCAGTCAAAGCCCGCGGACCCCTTCCCGCCCCGCTTCCACTCACTCTCCGCCACCCCACTCACACTACCGCTCCCCTCGCCTCCCCGCACTGCCGTGACCTGTCCCTCCTGCCCTTCCTCACCCCGCCCACATTGTTCCACCCACTCTACTCTCAGCTCTCTCCGTACTTCCTCTGCCTGTCTCTCCTGGCAATGCCCCAGCCCTCCCTGCTCAAACCCTACCCTCCTCTACCCGCCTCTATCCACTCTGCACCAACATGCTCACACCTACCCCTCCCTCCCCACCCTCGCCGCACCGCCCTCACCTGCCCTCCCTGCTCTTCTCCCCTCCCCAAATTGTCACACCCACTGCACTCTCCTCCTCCTGACCTCCCGTCCCCCCCTGCCTCCACCCACTCTCCAGCTCCCTACTCACTCTACCACTCCCCTCCCCTCCTCTCCCCGAACCTCGCCGCAATGCTTGCCCCGCCCTGCGCTTCCCCGCCACCTCTCCACATTGTCCCACTCACTCCACTCTCCGCCCCCTCCTGACCTCCACTACCTGAGCCTCCTAGCCTGCCCCGTCCCTTTTCGCTTCCCCGCTCCATCCGCACCCTCCTCTCCCCGCCACACTTGACCCGCCCTTGCGCAGCTTCGCTCTGCCGCACTCCGCGCAGCGCAGCACCGCACCGCACCATCCGGCCAGGCCGCGCCGCGCCGACGCTGAGAGCCCGTTACAAGAGTGTCAACATTCGGGCGCGCGGCGGTTAATTAGTTTCCCGGCGGAGGAGCCACATCGATCACCCCCTCCCATTCCTTTCCTCTCTCTCCTCCCTTCCCTCCTCCTCGTCCTCCCTCTTCCCTCCTCTTCTCCCCGCTCCGTTCTGCTTCTCCAGCCCGCGAGGCCTTGCGCGGTGTTGACTCGCCCTCGGCAAATTGACGCAAACTGACGCAAGCGCGCCCTGCTCTGCGGACCTGGTCGCGTTCGCTGACGCGATAGAGCCCTCGCGGAAGGGGGCGGTTGCCACGGGCGACATATTTTTAGAGGCGGCGCGGCAGAAAAAACTTGGGAGACCAATATTCCAGTAACGCTGTATAAACGTCGGTAAAACAGCCCCTCCCCATTCATATAACGTAATTTACGGTTAGTCGCTGAGTTTACTTTCATTTCCCACTTTTTTTTCATACGAAGGCGAGGCACACTGCAGGATCTCCCGGGGCCGCACAAACTCTAGCTTCCCCTCTACCTTGCTTTTAGTCGTGCGTGAAGGGAAAGCTGACTGAATGTTTTGGTTATTTGGTTCGATGTTACGGTCTTGTAGTTCGGGTTTCAGACGTGTGTTCGTGCAAAAAAATTATAATTGCAATGCTGAGTACTATGTGAAGATCCCATAATTAGAGAATTCCCCATTCGAAAATTATGCAAAAATGAGTAAATATAGATGTGTTCGCAATGCATTAAGCTTAAATGCTTCTATACACACAAATGTGCCGATAAAGTTAAATTTAAGGAAGATTTCATACTTTATTCTAATCTATTTATTTTGCTCAATTGAGCTATCGTTTAATAAATATTCATCACTTTATTTTCATTCGTATTCACCACTTTAGTATTGGAATCAATAACGATTAACATTGAATCACAAAACGCATTTAAAAAGAGTTCATCCCACTTTCCTCAAACTCTTCTTTTAGAAAGTGAAATACGGTTCCTTAAGAACTTCAGATTCTGTAAACATGACAACTTGAAAATAATAACTCAAAGACTGCTTTGAGTTATTCTTCAAACACGGTCCATTAAAAGTTAATATTTATTTATATCAATAGTTAACACTCCATTGTCTCTTCGCTAAATTATGGCTTCTCCGCCAGGTTTTAAAAAGGTTATTATTGGTATAAATTTGAATGAAAATATCTCTGCAGTCGTACACGAAACATTAATGTAAGAAAGGAAAATTCCAACAATTTTCCTTACGTAGCACTCCATTCTACACAACTGCTTTTTTACAAGAATGAAGCAAAAAATCAACAACAAAATATACTAACAACAACAACATTAACTTCGAATGATATTTGAATTTCCGCGAAAGGAACTGACACTGCAAGAAGCTCAAGGAGTACATTTCACCTTGCGCACATCTTTCTCCAATAAAAATAAAATCAGCACACTCGACACGTTTGGTTCGTAGCCCATAGCGTTCTCGGAACGTGGGTGTACGTGACGCCAGACATGGCTGTCGCTGACGACACCTGCGACAATGCCGCGCAAAGAATGCTACAAAGTTCACCCCGAAATATTCGTCGACGCGCATGTTTTGCGTCTATTCTTAGCCCTTACGCGCGTGATTGCGTGCGCACTTCTTTTCCCACGCGAGCCGGTGCCTACCGCAAGACGCGGAGGTCGCCAGGCACACAGTGGGAGGCAGAGGCCGAAAACTCGCAACGTGGATTTTTAAATTGTTTGCTGCAATTAACCTACAAAAATAGTTACTTATGCAAAACAGCCGTTAAAAGGTTTCTAATGATCGTGTGGCGACAAAAAGCCATTCGATCATTAGAACCAATTAACACCCATGTTATGTACAAGATTTTATTTTTCATCTAATTTTAATTCTGCAGATAGACTAAATGAGCTTCTTATATTATAAGGACTTAAATATCTGAAGTACTAAATAAAACATCCCCAAGATAATTCAAATACGACATTTACATGTTAAGTCTGTAACAAAATATAATAAAAAAGCAGAAAATTTCATTAAACAAAATAGGCATACCCCATCAAACAGATTATTTTCGCTGCTGTTGGGTCAGAAAATTTATTCGGCAGAAACGTTTAACTTTCAAGACGTCTTTTAAAAGTAAACATTAACAAAAAACAGTTTTTTAGTTCCCATAATTGACATTTTGTTATTTTTATTATCACATTATGCGTTTTATCCATCCCAAATTCTACGTGGATTGACCGAAATTTATACCCGGTACCCAGAAGGTAAAGGGTCAGCTCTGACCACTTCACCGCGGGTCGCCCATTGATACCCTCATTTTATTTTATTTTATAATCACTCTAAAGAAAAATGACTGTTTTGTTCTATTTATAAGAGACCAGTTGACACAAGACCTCGTAAGTGTGCTACTACTGTAGTAAGAATTACCCTCCCCAGTTCTATCCAAAAAGTTTTCAGAAGTAATAGTTTGAAGATTACGATGAAAAGAAAAGATGAGGAAAAGGAAAGTCCAATGTAACTGCCAATATAGTTTTAAAACGTGCACAACGCAGAAACGATGCGTTCTAGGCTATCTAAAATAGGTTTTCGTGTCCCTAAAGTCTGACAGTCATGGTTCTTATCTCGCAATCTTCAAAATTAGTTAATTTTGGATTTTTAGAGAGTACACTGTGTGGCAAGGGCTGTCACAAACTTTCTAAGTTGCATTCAATGTAAAGCTGTTTTCACTTTAAAAAATATTTAGCATGGATTGTTCGTACTGGTATTTATTACTATATTAATATTTTCCTGTTTAATAACAAATCATTTAAAACAGACTTTACAGCCCTGGGCGCGTGTTTCGGCCCATTGTGCGGTCGCGGTGTTGCGGTGCGATGCGGTGCGGTGCGCGCGCGGGGGCGTGCCTGCGATTCAGCTGTTGCTCCCGCGCTCAGCGCTTTTTGTGGCGAGCGGCGCAACTCCAAAACAATGGGCGCCGTCGAACGTCAACAGCCGAGGCAACGCCCCGAATTTCCTCCGCGCCGCGGCGGTTCCGGCCGACGTTGCCACATGACGGGCGAGTCCTTCCCCAAAATGTCGTAATTTCTCCCACGTAACACATCACCCACGGTATTGTGTTTATTAGTTAATACGTATTCGCAATGATTTTAATTTTAATACTTATATATTGGTATTATAATTAATTACAGAACGTAAGATATAATAACTTCGTTTCTACTAGATGGCCGCCAGTCAGCAATCCATGCATTAACAAACGAACGATCGTAGTCAACGATAAGATCGTTCGTAAACGAACCATCAATTAAAGAATGAAGGATTGTTGTAGCATCACATAAAAAAGGAACAGATCATTCCAAAATTAAAAAGGAAACTCTTTTTAATAACAGTTATTTGTTATGATATTCATAAATAATTCTACAAATAACCAATTCATTTCGTTTTTGAAAAACATCTCCATACTGTGCCAACAGTACCTTTGTCTTCCCTTCAAGCGAAAACGTTTATACTAGGAGGAAATAATCTCCCAATCTGACAACACTGAGCCGACCTCTCCATCATACGAGGGGAAAGGAATCGGTTTCCGAAGAATGACTAAGGCTAATTCGCTGGCGATTTCCGAGGAGGATTTGTTCTTTGTAAAGATTGCCTGAAGGGAACTATTAATTCTTAAAGGTTCTCAGTATTATAGTATAGTTCGGATCATAAGCAAATTGTGCAATACCAAACGTAATGAAATATAACTACGTAACATTTGCAAACAACTGCTTCTTAGTTCTGACTTACAAAAATGTAGCCAGAGATTATAATTTGTTTTAAAACAAAACAAGTTACATTTGAAAACATTAAACAATATTTTATACATGCATTCCATTTAGATTTCTGAGTAAATGATACATATTATTTTATCGCAAAGTAAACACACCAATGTAAAAAAGTTGAGTATTATTTAGACATTTGGAGTAACAACTATGACTAAACTGCAAAATGATGACGTCAAATCAGTTTACAATGCAGAGCAGAAATCGGTTCGCAATACAATTGCATCATGTAACCGTGCTTTTCCGTTGTGTGCATCCGCACTTAACATTTCTCTCACGATTTTACTTTCCAATCCTTTCGCAACTTCTTACAGCTATAAAGGCCTCACGATTTCATTACGCATCTTTAATGTGCCTGTTGTGAGATTTCACTTTATATGGCTATTCGGGTTTAAAAATGTGGCGTGTTAACTGATCAATGTTACAATATAATGGGTTTTAATTTAATTCATTCTCCAATTAAAAACGAATTCTTCTTGAAGTAATAAAGTCAATACGTTATTGCGTAGTAGTATTTAATTCCCTATGCTATCACGAAAACATTATAGATGAAAGCAAGTTCTGAGAGAACAACTATAAACTTGATCAGAATCTTCGCGCGTTTTCCGTCATCCAAAGTTCTGTAATATTTGTATATTTATTCATATTTATTACAATTTCAAATAAATATTTAGCAAAATGAATACGAGCAAACCAATTTAAGGGGAGGGGTATATAATTAGTAGAACAAATAAAAATGAGAATTTTATAATAAAATAAATTAACACAGTAGTAATAATGTGGGGTTGCGTTACTTTATAAATAATAAATACGTTCACTGTTTTACTGCCTTTTTTCTGATTCTTTTTTAACTTCGGTGAGGGATTTTCAAACATTTTATAGCTTCGGGGCCCCCTAAATCTGAGTCAGTGCGCAGGGACGGTGCGTGCGTGTAAATGAACATCCTCGGCGCCGGAGGGCCGGAGGGGGCGGGGCGCTGTCAAAGGAGGCGCGTGAACGGCGGGGAAGGCGAGGACGTGGGCGTCGCCCGGGGCGAGGACGACCGAGGACGGCGATAGGGCCGGGGGTGCACGCGCGGGCTCTTTGTATCCCGCGGGGAGGCGGACGGCACGGCGTCCCCGAATGGCCCCTTCGAAATGGAGCGGCGCTGTTTGGGCTGCGGATCCACTTCCCCGGAATAACGACCGGAGGCGCCGCCGCCGCCGGCTCATAAACCCGACGCCCCGCGCGCATGCGCGAGCAGGCGCGGGTGGACGCACAGAGGCGGCGATTCATCAGCCCGCAGGCGACGCCCTCCCGCCTCTCCCTTCATCCCCCTCCTTCTCCTCCTCCTCTTCCTCCACCTCTCGGCTCCATCGCGCTGCCGGCCCGCCCCCTGGCAGGCGGGGTGTCAATCCGGGTGCGCTCCGCCCAGGCGAGCCGCGCTGGGTCGGGGCGGGCGCTCCCTCGGGGCAGCAAGTGTGATTCTGAATCGATGAGCCACGACGGACCGGAGCGAGCGAGACGTCCTGGAATGACCAGCACGCTGAATAGTGGCCGTCCACGGATCAGGCGCCATATCGGGTGATGGATGTGATCGTTGACGAAGGGTATAACACCAGGCGTGTTCGAGACGTGTTGAGTCAAGATATGTGTACCAGTATCTCATTTCCGATTGGAATCTCGGGATGATTCAGGACTATAGCTTTTGGAATTACATTCCCAAGAGCGGACTTCTGATGAGAACAGAGGAATTTCAAAGCAATTTTGTCTCATGACCTGCAATGTCCTTGAGAAACATAGAAGTTAGTCCTAAAAACATAGTAGCTGCACTCACTCCAGAAAAGAAAATGGCCATTACATTTCCGTCTTTTAAATATATTCATGAAACTGTAAATAAACATTCAAAGCTTTTAAACAATGTTATTATCTCTACCAAAATAATGGATTCTTTTCTTCTTCCCTTTTTTATTCTTCTCCGAAAACGAAATCGGTGGCTCAATAAAAAATTAATAAATAAAAATGAACGGTGCGGCGACTCTAAAACCTTATCTCATATCCTCCTTTCAAAGGGTAAAAACGAATATTTTTAAGGTGTTGAAATAAAACAAGTTGAGATTTCAGAGATTATATTTTTAAAAAAAACCGACAACTACAAATTGAAAAGGAACTTGATAAGGATCACAATAACAAATGTGAATAATTCCCATCAGGAGGGCTACACTTCGTGCGGAAGTGACTGTACTGTAGCTTCGCCGCGGCGACTGACTAAACGCACCCCTCCCCCAGCCGCACCACGCCGCGCCGCGCCACGCCCCACATCCCCCTTTGTGCGTGTCGCCGGGTTTGGGATGATCCGGGGAATTGGTAGGAACATCTTAATTACGGGGCAGGGCGGCGGTGGCGGCGGAGGCGGCGGCCGCGAGGGCGCGCCGCGGCGCGCGGCGGCTCGAAGCGAGTGGGGGTGGGGTGGGGTGGGGGAGGAGTGGGCGGTGGGCCCGACGCCGGGGCGTGAGTCAGCGGGTCGCGGCTCTCGCAGGAATCCGGGTTTGGCGCACGCGGATGCAGCGGCGCTGGAGGCTGTTGTTTGCGACCCCACTGCGCCTCCACGACCAGGGATATGAATTCGGTGTCGACGTCTTCAAAACATTTTTATTTGTACAAAAACATCGTTGTATTTAACATCTATTAATTGAAACCATTTTTTTAACATCGATATTTTGTGCTCGTTTTACGTAGTCGATAATTTTATTTTGAAAGAAAAAAGTTTAATAATAAAAAATAATTTTTAGATATTCATTCTTCAGATCAAAGAGACCAAGGAAGAAAAGTAAGTTAGTCGATTTTTGTTGAAAAATGTGTACATTATTTTTGTATTATCCAATCAGGTAATAAAAGTTATGTTAATTGTTTTGGTTTTTTGACTTCGCTTTGCCAGTTAATGCTAAATTGTAAATTAATAAAAACGACCCCCACGATATGAAATTGCCACCCTCCTTTAACACTGAAAGGTTACTAAACTAGTTTGAAAACCATCACTACTTTTGGGTCGGTTTATATTGAACATACTTTTTAAAAATTAATCACCGATACTTTGAAATATCTATGTTTTCTTGGCGAAGACGCATCCCTAGCCAGCATCCAGGCCACCTCCGCATATCCCGCGGTTGCGCTGCCACAAATTCCCAATTGCATGGTAGAGATAGCGTGTGGAATCTCTGCACTCAGCGGTCACAGAGGTGGGAAACGTTGACTTCGTAGCTTTTCGTTAGACAACCTCGGCCTAAAAAAATTACTCGACCTAATTAAATTACTTCGTGTAAGAAAGCACACAAGAATATCCATGAAACAAATTACTAACGCATGCACAATACATTTCTGGTCATGAGTATATCTATTACAATCCCGAGGTCGCAATGATCAAGAGACAGTAATCCAAGTTTCTTAAACAGTTATAGGACACGGAGGTGGCTTAACTGCGCATGCGCAGTCTCTCTCTTTTCATGTACCTCGCTCACATTTTAAGGTTCGTCGACTTCAAAAATGTTTTGCGCGAGCTCTAACCGCAAACCAAGGGGTACAAGGAAATTTATATTACTTCTTTGTGACAAATAATGTTAATCAGGATGCGTATTGGCAATTTTCTCCAGAGAGGAGAGTTCGAATTGACGAAATTGACGCAGTGAAACGCAGACCAGCTTTACTTCAGCTTTTCAGCCTGAATAAACAACAAAAAAACAACAATTATAAGTATTATAATTTAAATATTAATAATAAATTTAATAATAATTTAAAGACCCTTGAATAGTGCAACTAAACCTATTTTCCGCCACTCTTCTAGCTTTTACTATTAAATACCGCAAGGACGATAGCCAAAGGATAATGAATGAACTTAATAAATGAATGTGATAACGTATTGTGGTGTAATAGAATAGAATATCATAGCTGAAGAATCATCTTCAGAGTGACGACCACCTCAAAAGGACAGTAAGAGAGACAGTAATAGTTTTCCGTAAGTAAATTATTTTTTAGGGATATTTACTGTTCATTTCAATTAATCCAAACTCAAGGCATTGAAATTCACATTATTTACACATTTATAGTCTAAACTATTTAGTATGTTTGTTTTGTTGTCCCCAATTTTGTATGTTTTGTTATGTAGCACCAATAACCAGATTTTTTTCCTCTTCCACTAATGAGGACTCTGTGTTTGTTACAATCAAAACACAATTTTCAGTAAGTCGTAATACCCTTCGTGTTTTCGAACCAATTTCGTACGACCATAAGTAATGAACTCCTAACAAACTCATACGTTCGAGATAAATACGACAAAGCAGATGCCTGGTTCTAATAAATAAACTGTTTTGTTTGGCTTTAACGTACAATTATTTAAGTTAGTTTGTAGGTATCATGTACCATGGCCATTTCTTTTCTTTTGTTTACGAATTCACTTTTTCAACAAATTAAATTCCACAGAAAAAAAGCGTTAATAATATATGTGCAACTACAACAAAGTGCAGCAACCTAACTAGAATACACGTCGTGCTTTACAAGGAAGTGTCAAGGGAAAGGACGCCGAGGACAAGGATAAAAGCAAGCGGAAGGTCACGGAGAAGGACAAGGTCAAAGACGAAACGGAAATAAGATCAAGGGCAAGGACAATGCTGAAGGATAGAGCGTGCCAGTAGCTGCTAGATAGAGAACCACGCATGCTACTGATCACAAACAAATGCATTTTACGCTCAAAGAGTCAATAATAAATGACGTAACTTAACCGCAGTCTCAAGCATGTCTCATCACGACTATGGGAGCATTAAAGAACACAACATGTGTTTACAATACAGGTCATATGGGTCGAGACCTATTGGCAGTACTTTCCTCTAAAACACACTTAAGTTCCGTAAGGCCTTCTAATAACTCGTGTACTATCAATGTGCCATTACGATGACCCGTATAATCACTCTCGCACCATTAGGGGTGGATACTGCAAGCAATACTTATTTAGGAACAAACACACGGCTAATGACCGAACTTGAAGTATAACAGATAATTAGGCTATGCATTTATAAACGTTTAGTGTGGCAATCGACGTGGAAACGTCCACAAAGCCTCGCGTACACGAGTCTGCAACCGTCGAGACATGAATGACGTCACCGAGTGTGGCCTTTCAAAGACGTAGGCACAAATGCAAGTCCTCTTCTCGTCCACTCACCACCACCACCACCACCTCCTCCTCCTCCTCCTACAACAACAACAACGACGACGACGACGACATGAACAACGACAACAATAACAACGCCACCTCCGCCGCCACCGCCTTCATCACCGTCATCGTCGCGTCGACACTTCCAGGTGTGCGAGATCCATTATACTGCGATTTTTCTAACTGCGACCCTCAAGGCCACTCAAATCCCATCTTCGCGATGGAATATGTCACGGCATTTCGCGTCTTTCCCAGTCGGTCCGCTAGATTTCGCACGATCGCGACCGTATGAAGCAGTGCTTGCGATCATGCGACTTCTACCGGCAAGAGCGAGAAAAGACGCGAAATGCCGTGACATATTCCCTCGCGAAGATGGGATTTGAGTGGCCTTGAGGGTCGCAGTTAGAAAAATCGCAGTATAGGCCAAGAGGAGTCGCGCGGAGCTCCCGTCCTATTAAAGAGGGCCACCTCAGCGCCACTTCATGGAACGTCAGACTAACCGTTCCTGCGCGTGATCCGTGAATCCGCCAGAGGCGATGTGTTTCCTGGTGTGGCGTCTGCGAGTCGGGGAAACGTTAGCGCATGTGCCTTGACCGTGAACGATAGATGAGAGACTCATAACACGTGTTCAAACTCATTCATGAATACTTACGAGCTTATAGTGACATAATACTTCGTTAACACATGTATTCGGTGTTGAGTAAATAAAAAAAATAGAAAACATGTTATCCTCATTAGCTTGAAAACGAAATCAATGGTTTGAATAATAGACGCAATTTGAATAATAGAAGCAAAGGTTTGAATAATAGACGTTTGTTAATTTCGGGTTAATTTCATATATTTTAACATTATTTCCTTATATTATTGCCCAAAACATTTTCTTCGCATGTGCAAATACTGAAAGCAGTAAAAAGCGCTCTAAATCTAGACGTTTCAATAATGTGTTTGTAATAATAATAATAATAATAATAATAATAATAATAATAATAATAATAATAATAATAATAACTCCACCTAGGGAGTACACGACCTTGCAGTTGGTGGTGGAGCTTGAGTACCCCCATGAGCCTTAAAGCTATGTCAGTGGTAGCCTAGCTACCGGTGGGGCCTCCCTTGCTGAATGGGTTGAAGGTGAGGGGTCAGACGAAGAAGTACTCCATTTTGAGGAGAGTGGGAAGTAAGTAGAGAGGGAAGGGTCATGAACCTTTGGACTTCCTGTTGTCGGCCCATAGAGGGTACAGGAGAGAAACTGGTTTGGCACACCAGGCCACTGATTAGAGTGGAGGCCCGAACCTTGCATTAGCCAGCGAAGGAGGCTGCCTTCAGCAGTCAGTGAAAATCCCGTAGGGTTTAGTAATGCCGACTGGCGATCGGAGGGACCCCTTGCTGGGCCCTGCGGGGGGATGCCCCGAGGCCACTGTGGGTCGCAGTAACGGATGGCAGGAAACAACCCGAGGGTTAAGTGTGATCTGTGAACTCGAGCTTGCGTCCTGCGAATCTTCAATTCAAACCAATGAGCAAAATGGATAGAACAAGCAATGTAATGAATCTTAACGTGCCTTGTTCTACCAATGTCCCATACCTGCTCAGAAACCGAGCTAATGTCACCTTGTCGACGTCTGGCCATCCCACGGATGCTAGTCCCAGGGACCCAGAGCCGGCAGTAGCTCGAAGCCATCGTCAGAGATGGACCCGGGATGAATTAAAGGAGGTGATGTGGTGCTTTTACTACGCAAAAGCGAAAAATGGGGGCTCTGAAATAGAAGTTTTCAAGGTATGGAGAGAGCGGAACCCAGATATGAGACCTACCCTAGACTCAAAGAAGCTTGCCAGTCAACGACGATACATACTCAGCAGTGGAAAATTCACAGCAGATCAACTTACTGACATTGAGAGAAATGCGGAATATGTACTTCGCTCGAACAATCCACATGACGAACATGTAGAACTTGAAAATGATGATCCCGTGGAAGGTTCATCGCTTTCCAGTGAAACACACGTCAGTGGTGAAAACTCATCTGGCAATGAATTACACGATAAGGACATGATGCGAAATCTCCTTCGGCGCGAGATAGAAAGAGTTAGTCAACTTCCGTTTGAATCTCGCGAACCGTTGAGGAGAATATACGAAAATGCCAAAGCTAAAAGAGTGATAGAAACAGTGAATTCTGTCTTAAATGAGGTGGTGGAGACCCCAGGCAGAGATCTAGATATTACTGAAATCAATCACATCATATATGCAACTGGATATCTAGTATCTCAGATAATTTTGGGGCCAGCCAAGAACACCGACGGCCGACAGCAAAACAGAGTAAACAGCCCTGTACCCCCATGGATGAACAGAATTATGAAACGGATAGCCGACACCCGGCGTGAAATATCATTCTTAGCTGAGGCATCCTCTAAATCAACGCACACCTCTAAAGTTCAACGAAAAATATTCAATGTTGAACAAAATACCAAATTGAAAATGACACCAGCAGGCTAATGGTAGTTGAGAAGCTAAAAGAGAAAATTCAAGCATGGGCTCAACGAATAAGAAGGTACAAACGTAGAATAGATTTCCGTGTACAGAACCGGTTGTTTGAAACAGACGCGAAGAGATTCTATCGCAATCTGACTCAAAAACCGAATGGCAAAGCTGTTACTCCTTCAAAAGATGACGTCGAAGCATTTTGGGCAGGAATCTGGGAAGAGAGCAGATCCTACAACAAAGACGCATCTTGGCTTCAATCTGAAGTTGATGCTGCCGATGAACTTGTAGAAACAGTGGAAGATGTTCACCAATTCTCGGAAGAGGACCTCTT
Source organism: Acheta domesticus (assembly GCA_031308135.1). Taxonomy (NCBI): domain Eukaryota; kingdom Metazoa; phylum Arthropoda; class Insecta; order Orthoptera; family Gryllidae; genus Acheta; species Acheta domesticus. The sequence goes on along the minus strand of JAHLJT010000631.1, from coordinate 115,152,802 downwards.
CCAAGCAATTAAGAACATGGGAAACTGGAAGTCCCCCGGGATTGATAAGATCCAGATTTATTGGATTAAGAAATTAACAGCAATACATTCTCATCTAGCAAAGGCTGTTAATAAATTTTTGAAAACCCAAAGGAAATCCCGGAATGGCTCACACGCGGCATCACGTATTTGCTACCCAAAGCGGGAGGACAGCTCTTTGGCGAAGAACTACAGGCCAATTACTTGTCTGCCAGTACTGTACAAAGTTATAACTTCAGCTATAGCTGACAAAATGTATAGACATCTAGATAAGAATCATCTAATGCCAGCTGAACAAAAAGGATGTCGTAAAGGCTCTTATGGGTGTAAGGAAATCTTGCTACTGAATAAAGTCATCTTGAATGATGTAAAGAAACGCAAACGTAATTTGAGCATGGCTTGGATTGACTACCAAAAGGCCTTTGATAGTGTACCACACGATTGGATTTTGAAGACCCTGGAGATCTATCGATTTCATCCTAGACTTGTTGAGTTTTGCAAGGCTAGTATGAAGTCGTGGAGTACCAGGTTACTAATCCACAGCGGAAAGGAAGCAGTAGAAACCAGAAGTATTCAGATTAACAGGGGTATTTTTCAAGGAGATTCACTATCCCCTCTGCTGTTTTGCATTAGTTTGATCCCACTATCGAGACAGTTGTCGCAAGCTGACTTTGGTTTTAAGCTCCATGGTGATGAAAGGCCAGTATCACATTTGTTTTACATGGATGATTTGAAAGTGTTTGCCAAGAATGAAGCGATTCTCTCCCAAATGCTGTCTGTCGTGAATGACTTTAGCAATGACATCTGCATGAAGTTTGGTCTTGACAAGTGTGCAAAATCAATTTAAAAAGAGGGAAACTCACAAAGTCTGAGAACATTGAAATTGATACGCACACTGTGATTCAAGATCTTGAGCCAGGTAAAACTTACAAATATCTGGGCATTGAAGAATGTGAAACCATCTCGAATGACAGAATGAAAGAGAGAATTCGTAGGGAGTATTATAGAAGAGTGAGACTGGTCCTGCAGTCCGCTCTGAATTCCAGGAATAAAATATCTGCAATAGGTAGTTTGGCGGTACCTGTAGCCGAATACAGTTTTGGACTAGTGGACTGGACTGAGCAAGAAATTCGCACCATGGATCGAAAAACCAGAAAACTGCTGACAATGCATCATGTTTCCCACCCTCGAGCTGATATACATAGACTTTATGTGGCACGTAAGGAAGGAGGAAGAGGCCTCAGACAAATTGAGGCCTCCTGGCACAACGCAATAGTCGGGTTGGGTAAGTATGTAGTCAGCCATCAAGACGACCCTCTAATGAGGCAGGTCATGAAATCTGACCGAAGAATGGGAAACAGAGGCATTGTTAGTGTAGCAAGAAACATTGCGAAGAAAACTAGGCAAGACACGTCGAATAACACAGACACTGAACTTCTGATGCTGCTAAACATGAAGTGTGAGACACAAAAAATGTTAAAGAAATCGTGGAGAGACAAACCACTCCACGGTCAATACCTAAAAAGAATGGACAAGGTGCAGATCAATAAAGATCAATCATTTATGTGGCTTAAAAGGGGAAGGATGAAGCCAGAATCGGAAGCACTTGTAATAGCTGCCCAAGATCAGGCCTTGAGAACACGACATTATGATAAAGCGGTTCTCAAAATTTCCCAAGATGACAAATGCCGCATTTGCCTGGAGCAAGTAGAAACCATTGATCATATTGTCTCAGCTTGTCCAATCCTAGCAAAGACCGAATACCTTAAAAGACATGACAGGGTGTGTAGCTACCTCCACTGGCAGATCTGTACCGCCCTCGAAGTTCCAAACACATGCCCCAAGTGGTACGAACACTCACCGAAACCGGTGACGTCTGTTGGATTGTGTACGATATTGTACGACCAACAAATTCAAACTGATCGCACGATAGCGGCAAACAAACCGGATATAGTTATCCGGGATTTGGCCAAAAAATCGTGTTTACTTATCGATGTTGCTGTACCTTGCGATCAAAACGTCGTTACCAAGGAGGCAGAGAAACGTCTTAAATACAAGAGTTTGGAAATCGAGATCAGCCGAATGTGGGGCGTAAAAGCACAGGTCATCCCGATAGTTATCGGAGCTCTGGGATTTGTTCCGCAAAATTTGAGTAAGAACTTGTCTAAACTCCCAGGTAATTCAAAAGACTGGGAAGTGCAAGAAATTGCTTTATTTGGAACAGCCCACATTTTGCGTAAAGTATTGTAGAGGCACTGATAGTCACCGAATCTGCTCCTTAGGTAGCTGGTTGCAACTGGAGTAGATTTATATTCAGCCGACTCATAAGATCTTTAGTCGTGATGTAATGGAATAATAATAATAATAATAATAATAATAATAATAATAATAATAATAATAATAATAACTTAAAAGTACACTCAAAGTATGCTCTGAAAAATAATCTATTTTATTCAAACCTTTATGTGAAAAGATGATATCACTGATGAGCTGCATCACTGATACAATTCGAAACTATGTTTTTTGATTAATGACCGTTATTTTAAAACATTTTTTCAAATTGTTATTAGGTAAATAACTTCTTTTAAATAATATATCTCAATTTTTTTTGGATTGTGCAAGTATTGCAGACCAATTTTTCTTAATTTTAATTTATTTATAATGTTTGTGTTTATAATATTTCACGCTTTTTATGCTTTATGCTTTTATGCTTTTTATGCCGTTTTAAAATCCTAAGCCACATCTTTACAAATATTATTCATTAGAATGAGAAGTGGACATCTTAGAATGACGTTTTTACATTGGCTAAAAGTCGTATCAAAGAAATTTATTTATGATTCTGGTATTGTGTCTGGTTATTTTGCTTATGGTGTAGTGGGTGTATTCGTTGTGGGATGTGTGAAAGATTGCGAGTATTATAAAAATTATGGGATAACTTTGTGGTGTGGTTAAAAATAGATTTGAAGTCATGGAGTCTGTGATTGTGAAAAACTCATGGGAAATGGATATAGTTAATAGGAAAGTGTGTAGGATGAACTGTATTTTTAAGGATCTTGAAGTTTGTCTTGATCCAAAGAGTGTAGGCTTTAAGCAATAGAGGTCTAATATTTGCTCTGAATATAGATTTGGTGTTTTCAATATTAAGATTGTTTATAAGGGATTTATTGGGCTAGTTTTATTTTTTGTTGTTTTGATATTTCTAAACTCATTCCAATTGCGTTCAGTGTCAAAGTACAATTCTAGATATTTTACAACTGCATCTCAGGAACGATATAACGATATTTTCTTATCATCCAATCTTGCACAATTTAAAACGGACTTCTAATGTTTAGTACGATTATTTGTTGACTATCTGCACTGAATGCAATAATATATAATAAACCAAATATTGTTTATGATGAAATATTGTTCATTATTACCGATAAAGATGGCATCTTCCACTCCCAGGTGACTGCAATTTTCTCAGCCTTACCTATAAAAAGAAAGAAAATGGTAAACGTGGAGTTCATTTTTTAAATTTATTCAATTACATTGGTCACAAGCAAATTAAGTTATAGACTTCTTATGGGACGCCACTCAATTTTTTTACTAGTTCCCTTCTCACAGCACTCCGCTAACGCATATAATTAATTAATAACAAGCGTATGCCCGTATTAAATCTGAGCTGTGAAGGAACATCAATCGTCTAATTACATCACGAACGTCCCTTGAGGCAGCGAGCGACGACCTAATTTAAAAGTCCTTCCTTTGGGCGCTCAGAGGCTGTTCACGCGAGGTGCCCGGCCAAAGGCACGTCTTACGTAACAGATCATGCACCCAGAGTGCAAGCAACGGCAGGCAATCGCGTGATAACACGGACCGTGGGACTGCAGGAGGATAATCTGTAACGCTACCCTTGAGTCAATACTTTGATAGTTCAGGTTACTAAACGTATCTCTCATGTCAAGGTGCCTTTGGGATTTGTGGAGAAATTTGGTGAGCAGCGAGATTCCTTGCTGCAGCAACATGAGATAATAAAAAAACTCTAAAACAAAACAAAAAAACAAAAAAAAGTCATGGCACAATACGAAAATTCAGGCATTTCGAATATCTTTCTGAGCGCTATGGAGAGATTAAAATATACTGGGCAGATTCTCGCCGATTACGGTGTATATGTTCAGGTTTTTAGTGATCTCATTTTTAGTCGTTTACCTCTATCATTCCTCACAATCTTCTAGCATTTCCTCACAAATATTCATTTTCCTTCTCATACTCTTCACATCACGATGGGAAGAAAGTTATAACATGATTTACAAAGATTGATCCCTCTCCTCCCTCCCGCGGCACATCAGACAAACAAACGTTGGAACCCGAGGTGGAATTCGAACCCACGACCCTTCAAGTGGAGGAAGCTTCAGCGGTACCGCTTGAACGATCGTGTCTACACAGGTCGGCATTTGTTTCTGTTGCCTAATTATAAATATATTTGGAATACAAAATGTGTTCATGCACACAAAGTTCACTTTTTAAACATTTGACAATGTACCAATAAAACAAAAATATTTATTTGATGCTTCTCATACATATATTCGAGAACGGCAAAAATTGACGTCATTCCTCGTACATTTTAGTTCATGATGGGAGAGCGTAAATAGTGGAAACAGTTTGACATCTTTGTCATTGTCTTGTGAATGCTCCAAACCTTTCTCTGCGTTCAATTCAAAGTGTTGTAGAAACTATGCTTTTTACATAGAAAATTCTTGAGTTGAACTTAGAATTAAATCAAAGTCATATCATCTTAATGAAAATCTTCGAATCCCACTCTCGAATTAAACTGAAAAAGGAACATGTATTTAAATAAGTAGCAATTTGTGTTGTAGTATTTAGTGTTTCAGAACTTCAAAGTGGGATTGTTTAGCGAAAATGCATAACAGAAGACATTAAACCTTGCGCTACAAAGAAAGAGATGGTCATAAACTTCTTATAATATATGTCACATCGAAATGCTGCAATCTTCACTGATTACGAGCTATATAACTACACAAAAGTATATTTTTCTCGGATTGTAAACCTACATGTTGAAATTGTTGTTTCCAGAGGCTTTCGCTCACAATAAGAGTACCGGATACAGTGGCTATAGCGCTTACTCCACGTTTGTAAATAACCTTTCCAGGAAAATTACGTAAGCATCAAAACTTGCGCGCTGCAAATGCACGACCCACTATGTTTCACAACCAGGTGATAAAACGACGCAAGACCATAAACATTTTCAGTCTCTATACGAAGAGAAATATTCGACGGGGGAATTAACAATAAAGGAGTATTTATTAGGTAACACGATAATCGCTGAGAGAGTTGTGAAATTTACTGAATATTTTTTAATAGGCTGAATACCCATTTAATGTCTAGTTTCTTAAAATTGATATCGCTTTTTATTGAGTGCAAAGGCGTGCAACGTTGCGTGTATCATTCATAATAACTGCAAGAGCTGGTACGAGAAAATGGCGACGATAAATGGAACAATTGGCACATAAAGTCTTGAGTGATATTCAGGACTTTGCTCTTGTACACGCAGGCTTCAAGCATTCCCTGAAATATAAGTAAAGGTGTTGGTTTCTCATTTTCCGTGAATTCCTACACTGTTTTCTTCCACTTTGAACATCTTGGTGAACACTGATTCATCACCTGGTGCCCAGTCAGCGGCGGTTCTTTTAAAAATGTCCCAGTACTTGCTGCCCTTCAACGACGTTGAGATCCGACGTGTAATGATCCAACTGATGGCCAGTCTGATCTTGAATTCCATAAGAACTTTTTGTATTGGGATCTTCCGACAATCTTCACAAGTTTCTGCTTCCGCAAATAATCAATTGCCTTCACGCTTTACTTTCTGCACAACATTGTCAATGCAATTTTTCTGAAGGTACTAAATAGGTGATTATTTGAACGTGTTTGCACAGTCTGCACTTTCAGTCCTCGCTCATCTCATCTTTTTATTATTATTATTATTATTATTATTATTATTATTATTATTATTATTATTACATAATATTATATTTAATGTTAATATTTCAAAAGGTTGACTGGATTTGAGAAGAACGCTCTTGGCAACAAGATTTGGTATTAAGAACTCGCTCCACCTATTCTCGTCAGTCTTAATGAAAAGCAGCACTGTTTTGATTTGTAGTAAACTTCGTATCATTATATCTCGTGACAATTATACTATTACCGTTTTATTTTATGGATATAATTCATCTAGATAAGATAAAGAATGGCTGTTCCCGCCTTTGTTCTTCCATTTTAATGAAAACGAGTAATCAAATTAACCTGTATCAAGAAGTGCAAATCTGAGGCCACAGACGTATTTACGGTGCGAAATGGCAAGGTAAACAGCCAAACAACTTCCAATTGTTTCACAATGAATGCCATCGATAGTCTTCAGACTTCCAACGGTATTTCGGGTAAACAGAGGCGGTTGCGCACAGCTGGTCGATGACCACGCTGACGCATTGTTTGTAGACTCTGAGGCGGAGTGAGTCAACACGATGGCGTCCGATTACATGCACTTCCGGTACAAGGACACTACGGAAATTTTCGGCGAGTCTTCCGAATCCGAAAAATTCTTCATTCAAGCATTATGTTGCCAAATAAACATAAGAAAACGACGTATTTTATACGAAAATGTTAATGCGTTTAAGAGCCTTCTGGTCAAATAGACTGGACTTAACAGTTTAACAATGCAACACAATAAATTGCCATTATCGAGGATGGAAGTAATATATTTCTGTAGAATTTAAACAGCTTCGTGTATTTATATTGATGTAAGATCAACGTTAGCTGGAATGCTTTGCATCCACGTCATCAAGAATATATTAGATGGCGTTGTTTGTAACTAAGTTTAGCGTTGCTTAATAAGAGTATGTTCTAAACATTGCAGTCCGAAGAACTTCAGGAATTCGGAAAATGAGTGAGGTTTAAGTTTAAATTGGTTTAAAAATGTCGACAATATAACGGGAATATAAAAATTCCAGTGATTCGAGTCATGCAAAAATATGTGCAATAAAAAGACTCTAAAAGGAAATTTATAACTTCTGATTTCATTTTTATATGACCTATCTTAATACCACTAGACTAATAACAGTTTTATGAGGTACGTAGAGTGAAAAAAGAGGCTTATTTAATTTTGAACTTGTACTACAGGGGGTTGCAGTGCATTCAAATGCAAAGTTCTTGGCAAACTCGATAATAATTTGGAGGCATTATGTGCAAATCGTGCTGTATCAAATACTCTCAAAACAAAACGAATTACCGAGACTCATGAGTCACGCTATTGCGTCACTGGCTTCTTCGACCATTTGCTACACGATCCCAGTCCCATTCAAGAGTTTCTCGCAGCGGACGGACGTCTTGTGCCCCCAGCGAAGCGCCCAGAGGCTGGTCGTCTCGGACAGGGCGGGGGAAGGAAGGGCAGCGAGTGACAAGCCCTAACAGGCTGAGTCACTGCGGCCAGCGTGAATGGTCCGAGAGGGCGGAGAGGAGGGGGGGCGGAGGGGGCGGAGAGGATGGTGGAGGCGGAGGGGGCGGAGGGTTGTGGAGGGGGGCGGAGGGGGCGGAGGGGGCGGATGGGGGCGGAGGGGGGTTGAGGGGGTGGAGGGGGGCGGAGGGGGCGGAGGGGAGCGGAGGGGGGTGGTTTCTGGTGTCGTCACCCTAATGCAGTCGGGGCCCTGCCAGGGTGACTCCAATGAATGGTTAGTTAATGCGGCGGGCGCGTTGCTTCCTTGCGGCGGGATGCGGCATGTCGTAAACAGCGCCGGAGGCCAGCATACCAATCGGGCGCTGCGGGCCACTCAGGCGTCGCGCCGGGCGGCCCCGCGGGCGAGCATCCATTATGATTCCCTCCGGAGCATCGGCTCGTACGGCGTGCACGGGTCCCCGAAGACACTTCCATGGTTTGCAACATTACAATCGATGCGTACGGGCAGAGGCGTATCCAGGTATTCAAGCGCCCCTGGCAAGCATAGAATTTGCGCCCCTTTCAGGATACTTCAAATTAAGTTGTTATTTGTTGTAGTTGGTATACTCTAAATAGCGCCCCTTGTGAGTGGCGCCCATGGCACGTGCCATGTCTGCCATACCCTAGATATGCAACTGCGTACGGGTATGGGCATGCTAGTCAAAGTCAGCTTGGTAGCAAAACAATTCATTAAAACGATTCTTGTATATTCTAACGAATATAATATAGTATAAAGATTTGTCACATGAATATCTGTCTTCAGTGAACGAATTAAATAGCTAACGGAATTTAGTGTAAGGACAATGGTTGTAATGAAGCAATTTACTAAGTATAGTGCCTTACTATCAACTATCAATAGAGCAGAATTATTTTTTTTACTGGTTTAAGACCTTTTTGATCGCGCCGCGTTCACTACCTTCCAGAACATAGATCACAAGAAAATGTCTTATGTCTCATTTATTGAATGTGATTGTTACTTCATCGAAATGAACTTGGTGTCAACCGGAAAAATGTATGCCTCTGCGCACCACTACGAATAACCAATTCAAAACATATTTTGCACAAAAGATAAAATTGATTTCTTCATTATATCTCGTATTTACTACACACGTACAAATCAACATTAAATTTATGATAAAAGTGCTATATATTTTTAGGAATTGGATCACACTTCGACTGTCTGTTAATTCTGTTCAAATCTTTGGTATCCTTCTAATTATAGACAATCACTTCCTTAGTAATTGATATTGTATGGAATTTAAGAGACAATCGGTTAAAAACCGAATAAGGAACATAGATGGGAGGGGGGAATATTTAAGAATATATAGAGGAAACACTTATCCTTGATAAAAATACGTATAATCTTGACAAAACTTAGAAAATTATTACGTTTCGCGACCCAATATTTGGTCGCTTCTTCGGGTATTGTGTCTGGAAAAACCGAATATTATGAAAACAATTGCGAAAATCTTCAAGTTAGAACATACAATATAAGTACAAAGTACAATTGTGTGTTGAGGCTTACCTTGGTAAGGTTGTTATTAAAATATATCTAAAACTAGTAAAATAACATTAACATTCTATTACAGGCCATCAAATGGCTAATTAATTGTGTATGCATATTGACATGTGCAAGTCGTAGTTTCAAACATATTTTCCCATAAGGGAACCTAAGGCCCTTGTCAATATTAACCATTACTGATCGTGTAGGAGCGTTTGACAGAGTACTGATTGGATCTGCAGAAACCAGAGAGATTAGGCAAATTGGCGGAGGAGGGGGGAGATAAGACGGAATCAAGAAACCATGTCCAAACGCGAGTAGAATAACTAGCCTGCCAAGACGGAGCAAAATTAAACATTACTGTAATCAATATTGAAATACCGGCAGACAATTTATACTGCGATTTTTGTGCCTTTGCCCCTGACAGGAATCATGTTTCGCTGCCATCCAATCGGGAGCTTTTATTTCGCTACAGTGACATCACTATGGTGACGTTCAAGCTCCCGATTGGATGAAACCGTCAACAGCTGATTCCTCTCAGGAGCACAGTCACAAAAATCGCAGTATACGATAAAAACGGGGGGGGGGGAGATGTAACCCATGAGACGGAGAGCCACAATTAATTTTATATAGTGAACCATCATTGTTACTCAGAAGCTGATCGTATACTTTAGTGAAAATATAATTTTCCACTACTGAATTCATAGTATTATTTAACTTGATAGGGAGTGTTTCCGAAATTAAACGCGCATGGTATCGCTTTTCTCTGTCTGGTATACGGGGATTATCAAAATCAAATTTGTGTGACTTCCCTAATCTATAAATTTTCTTCGCATTTTCTTTTATGGAAAAAGGACGAGTTATATTATGATTTTCCTTAAGATTAATTTTGATTTATACGAATGGAGGAATTCTACGCAGAATAAATGGTGTCTACTTAACAGGATTGTACGCAATTGCTTTAATCAGCTAACAAATGTAAGTGTAGTTTGAAATTTATCTTAAGGAAATGTCTGCCTCCCTGTTAAATTTTCTGACACAACCCCTAATACAATCCTAACCCAATACAACGGATATCCGTGAAAAATTAGAAGCTTGGGCTCAATCGAATGGATCAAAGAATGTAAAATATTAGACTGAGGCGACGTGATTTTTCATTTACCGGGCCTTTTTGATATCCCACCATTCACAGCGCTGCATTGAAGCCCGGCTCTAAGCTTCAGAGGGGAACATAATTCGGCTCCCGGCCGGCGGCATCGAGCTGAGCCTACTTTACGATCAAAATCTCGCGTTTCTGTCGGGCGTCGCCGTTTTTCATAAATTCAAGCGACAATGCTCGGCGATTTTTCCTCCGGCATTCCTTTCCCGGGGGAACAGGTGGCGGCGGGAACCGGGCCGCGGGGCCGCGCCGGGCTCAGATTTACGCGGGACACCTGCTGGAGGACGAAGGGCGGAGGGTGGAGAGTGGTGGATGGAGGGTGGAGGGCTGAGGAGGAGGGCGCCTGGTTCTGGGGCGGCGCACAATGCGGCGGCTGTTCGCGACGACACGATGTGAGCAGCGGGGGCGGTGGCGGCGGGGCGGCGGTGGTAGCGCCCGAGAGAAGGAAGAGAAGGGAGGTAGAACTTGCCGAAAAGAGTACGTCGGAGCACACGTGGCGGCTACGGCAAATGGTATCTACATAGAGTAGGATATCGTGATTTGCAAAATAAGACGTAGGTGGAGAATAATGCAGGGTAATAGCTACGAAAATAAAAGTTGACACTGGAATAAAAATTACAATATGATGCAATACAGATTGCACTGTTAGAGAGTAGCTGGTTCTCGGCGTCGGGCGAAGAAAAACGAGGGTGAGAGTAGGTTATTATGCGCGGTGAGTGCGAGGGCGATGATTGGAGACCAGCAGGGCGGCGGGACGGCGGAGAACAGCCTGACAGTATATGTATTCGGAAGATGGTGAGCGTCGAGTCTAAGGGAGGAAGTGTGGGTGGTAAATGTGATCGATGTCGTGGATGAAGGATGGCGGAAGTGTAGATTGCAATGAGTATAGCAAGGCCGTGTGTGTTGAGAGTAGAACGGCAGGGACATTTCAGGCTGAATTGCTGATTGGCAGCGGGGCTGGTAGGAAGCGGGGATGCTGAAAAGCAGAGCTGGCGTGTCGGCAGCGGGGCTGGTCAATGGCTGGATCGATGGGTAGCGTGGCTGAGCGCTGCGGGCCGGATCGCCTGACAAGAGAAGGACGGAAAGGTCGAAAGACGACAAGCCTGGTGAGCGACAGCGAAGCTGGATGACAGAAGAAAAAAAAGGAGGAGGATCTGTGGAGGCAGCACGAGAGCTGGATCAGCGCCGGGAGCCAGCAGGCAGGCAGCCGGGCGGGGGAGGTGGATGGGGAGGAAGCGCGGGGGTGGAGTCGCTCCCAATAAGGCGCGGCAATAAGCGCGTTCCCGGAACGGTGCGCATTCCTGGGGCGGGTCCCCGGCCGCCGCTGGCGCCGCCCGCGCCGCGCGGGGCTGAATAGGAATGCGCGCTTCCGGAGGTCCTGGACCACGCGGCGGCGGCAGCGGTGGCGTCGGCGGCGGCAGCGGACGTGGCGGCAGCGGAGGCGGCGGCGGCAGCGGAGGCGGCGGAGGCGGCGGCGGCAGCGGAGGCGGCGGCGGCGGAGGCGGCGGCGGCGGAGGCGGCGGCGGCGGTGGCGGCGGCGGCGGCGGCGGCGGCGGCGGCAGCGGCAGCGGTGGCGGCGGCGGCGGCGGCGGCGGCGGTAGCGGAGGCGGCAGCGGAGGCGGCAGCGGAGGCGGCGGCGGCGGGGGCGGGGGCGGAGGCGGTGGCGGCGCGCGCCGGCCAAGGAGAGACGAGGGGTGCAGGGCTAGCCAGGGCATACGAATGAGGAACTCAGGATAATATAAACGTCGAATGTATGACAAATTGTCTCGTGGGAATTCTACGAGCTGGAAAAGGCAGATGAATGTAGAAATATTATAATACTGATGAAATATTAAAGAATAGTTTGTTTAAGGAAAGATGCAGTGAGAAGTATAGTTTTGTAAAATATATACAAACAAGGAGAAAAATATAAATAATATGTTAGGTTTGAAGGGTTATTTAAAGGAGTGAAAAGAGGGAAGGAAATATTAGAAGAAATATTCAAATATTCGATTTAACTCAGAGGACTGAATAGTAGAAAGACGTGGGAAGAGAAAAGGGGAACAATAATGTTGCAAATAGACATGAAAATTAGCCATCCAGCAAGATTGGCAGGATCAATGTAAAAAGAATGAAATGACAACAGGGTTTCGGTCAAGCGCATGAACATAGAATGCAAAAATGCGTTACAAAACGCAAATACAAAGATACGATATGTTTGAGACGAAAGTCAACAAATATATCAGAAATATAGGATGAGTCTTCTATAGGATCTGAATCTTTAAATAACAGAAAGGAAACCGGTGAACGAACTCAAGAAACAGAAGAGGGGAAAAGGAACGGAGAAATCGTTGCCATCAGCTACCGCCACCACGTTGAAACGCGCTGACGTCGGCATTGGAAGATTTCCGAGTCGACGCACTCCTCAAGCTGGGAGCATCGAAAGAGCAACAAAGTGCCATCGGAAGAAAATTACGTCCAGGTTTTATCTGGAACCTTTCAAGAGCCAGAGCGATGGAGACCAGAAAAAACGATTGCGTTTCCCGCTCGCCAGTTTTGTCGAGAAAGAATCTCGTCCGAATACCAAATACATATTCACTACTGCAAATGGAAATGTGTCGTAAATTTCATGTGTCTCGACGAAGAAAAACATTAATAAACAAGGGGACTAACACGAGAAATTATTCTCGTTCACATTTCTCGCAGCCACGCTCTGAAGGGATACGTTGTAATAAAGGGCGAGAGTGTGGGCGGGTGAAGGGACAGCTTCCCACTCCGGAAGTTGGCGATCTGCGAGTTCCTGCCCCCAGCAAAACTCATTTCCGTCCAACTTTGTCCTCAGCTTGTCACATTCTCGCCTGCAAGACAATTTGTCACCAACACATTTTCCATTACCGTTGTGCTTCTAGGTAGTCCGAAAGTACCGCTGTGATCCCGTACAAGTTGGCAATTTTAATTACAAGGAGAAAATTAAATTATTTTTTGTGGGTCTCAGCATGAAACATTTCTGTATTTACAGAAGTGTCACGACGAGGATAAGAATAGCAAATCAACAAACATACAGTTAAAAAAAAAGAAACAATATTCAATTTATTTCAATTATCAATTTCAAAATTTGAACTAAAACAATGGCGAAACTTAACACTCGTTATTTAATTAATTTAAATCAAGGTGTTCCAAATAAGCATTTTAACAATCGTTTTAAGGTACTATAAAATTAACAGCATCTCACGTCAAATTATATTTAGAATTTAGATGTGCATGTTGGGGTTTCAAATGTCAGTAAGAAGGTTTTAAATTTCAGAAAAAAATATTGTTTATATTTTGGTTGGTAATCAACGCTTTCTTTCTTTCTTTCTTTCTTTCTTTATTTATTTATTATGCTGACGAAGTATTCTGAAACAAATTAACGCTTTCTTGAAACTGAAAACAGCTTTGTCAAAGCAATACTTTTTAAGAAAAAAATTGTACTGTAAATGTTTTTGAAAGTCGTATCTTAATATTTATGGAATGAAAAACTCGGCAGTACATGTTATTCATTGAATTTAGAGACTCTCTTATTGAAGGAAATAATTTATTTGATTTCAGCTTCCAATTTTCATAAACTATCAAATGGAGTCTCCTTTTTTCGCCACACTAAGGTCCGATTAAATTAAGAAGGTGATTGACAGTTCTGTGTGACGTCAGGACGCCTTTCCCGTTTCCATGGCAGCTGCCAACCAGAGAGACAAAACGTGACCTGTCAGGTCACTCAGTTGCCTCTGCCGAACACGGGGAACATTTGGGCATCGCAAGCGACTTCCCTGTCGCCACGCCGCCCGCGTTTCTGCCTGTGCTGCGCGCGCAATGTGTACTGTGTTGTGATGAGTTGCGTTGAGGTTAGGCTTTTGTCGTATTTTTTACACGTTTACACGTATTTTTTGAAGTGTTTGTTTTCGTGTCCCGGTAACACGCGCTCAGTGGTTTGCTACCTGGCAACGTCGCTCCCCTCCACTCACAAATGTCAATCACCTTCTTAATTTAATCGGACCTTAGTTTCTAGTCAAGTTAAATTGTACCTTTAACTGTTGAAAACTACTTTCATATCCACTTAATACTGTATCGAAAACAATATTCTTTGAACCGGTTCTATTCCAATCACAAAGCATATGCGTATTTTAAACATTTTATCAAAAACACATTTGAGCAATATTTTTCCCAACAAGGAGAGGACTATGTTGCAAGGAGGGTAAATTCCGTATCTTGTTTAATGCTATACACCAATTTACAAGAAATGCAAATTACTACTTGGAAGAAATAAACACGAACGTATTCTTTCACAATTCGTTTAGCTGTGTTTACATCACCACTGATATGCAAACATAGTCCGTATCTTTTTTTAACCACCGGTATTTCCTATAGCACAATATCGCAACGTAAAATCTCCCAACTTTCTTCCCCATTGGTGCAGGCTGCGAGACTAACTCGAAAGGGGTGGTAGCCTTGCCTCCCCTGCTCATTTCCATAGAATGTACCTTGGAAATGAATTACAAATGGAAATAACGATATGATGAATGAACACAGAAATTAAGAAAGGAAGCGAACGCAAAGTGTCGACATTCCCGCGTTCGCAGCAGAGAGCCGATAACGGCAACAAATTGCACCGAGGAGTCACGTAGCCCCGCAGCGCCGCTCCCCACGGGCGCGCCTTCCGCCTTCGATAAGGCGCTTTTGCGCTAAAAGCTCCAATGATAGAAAAGCCTGATACAGCCTCAAGGTCGATTCGGCAAACCCATTAGTTACCGGTGGCGTGGCGTTTATATCGAAACAAATTTGCGTTGAGTATCTAAGGCGGGTAAAGTGCCAACTCGCATAAATTAATCATGATTTGTTAATTAGAACCAGGCGACCTCGTTGTGGATGCAATCATTAACAAAGATATACATTATTAATTTTTGTGCTAATTTAGACGTAATTATTTTTGGTTTCCATTAATACAAATAAACGAATTCCAAGAATGAATTCAGACCAAATGGTTTTATCCCTTATCAACGAATGAAACAGTAAGTAAAACCATACCAAAACAATGAACGAAGGAACAAGTAGCGGCATGTTTGCATAAACGTCGCTAAACAATATGTAGTAGTACATGTTGAAATTTACGTATAACTACGTTTAATGTTATCACAAGTAAGGGGTTTGCATTTCCCAAACATGTGTGTTTTAGTGTTAGAGCATCCACGTAAATGCTGTGGATGATATTGAAATAGTCGATGAGATAATTACATAACGACCGCAATATACTACACGCTTGCGATCAGGGTAGAGGAACAATGTGCATAACTAAATCGCAAATGACTTTCGCCATTTTAACCCGAGTAAGACCAAAATTAGTAGCTATATGGATATGGCTTTTTAAACTTTGGAAATTAATCGGAAAACTGAATTTCGTAAAATCTTTAATGCATTTAGGAAAGATATATTCTTCAGCCGTACATAATTTAAGAAGAACGTCTTCGCTAAGAAATATGTAATTTGTAATCTCTTTCATACAACTATCGATTGGCACGAAACTCACATAACTTCCTTAGAGCATAATGACCCAGTATACCATTAGCATAGAGGTCCTAATATATTGTTTCTCTTCTCCTTTTTTTTTGTTTTGTTTTGTTTTGTTTTTTTGTTTTTGGGGTCGGAACGCAGGAGGGCACTCCAGTCGGTTCCTCAAAAGGACCGAGAATCCTGCGCGTACAGTTACACAGGAGACCGCCTGGAGGTCAGACGGTTAAGAGGCCGGAAAGAATATTTCGCGGCTTTCTTTAAACCACGCCGCATTCACCGCCGCCATCAGTCACCACACCCACCACAGTCGCCGCCAACTCCACCTCGCCCCTCCCTGGAAACCACTTTAGCTAACTGGTGGCAACGTCACAGGGTACTGATGTTGACCGACACCGATATTTCATATTCTACTGCCATTCCTATTTCTGCTAGCAATACTATCTCTCTTACCACCACTGTAGGCTTAATTGCCTCCAACCGGTACAGTTCCACCATCACAGCCAATATATTTGCCGCTACGAGTATTATACCCACCAAATCAACCGCTCACCTCACACAGAGACATACCACAGATGCATTTCTCCAACGCATTCCCTTTCCTCAACTACGACGCCATTCACATTAACTAGCATCGCCGCGTGCGACGGTAGTACTAATGTGTGCATTAGCACCTGCGTCGATAGTAATTGCTACATTCTCCTCAGCCATTGCCGCAAACAAATCTGCCCCAGCCTACTCTATTCTCAGATATCACATCTCTCCGCCAGTACCATCGCCGACACATTGTCGTGTACAAGGAAAGTGACACACCTCAAAATTCGTCAGTTTTTAGTTCAATGTAGAAATATAGACACAACACTATAATTTTACTAGGAAAAATATATGTAGTTCTCATGACAGCCGGTATACAGACAAAACACCGTCTTTCAGTACAAAATAACGGCTGCGCTTAGAATAAAATCGTTCTTCTGAAAAAAACCAATATTTGAGACGCGTGACTTATTTGCGCAGCGAGGAAATTCGCTACTATCCCCACTGTAGCCATCCTCAACGGCAGACGACACGCGGCCCACCGCCTCTGCCGCCCAAAGGCCTTGGCCGCCACGAGGGACAGGCACTGGGCGGGGCGGAGCGGGGCGGAGCGGGGCGGAGCGGGGCGGGGCGGGGCGGCGCACGCGTCGGCACGCGCGTTTGAACGCGGGCGGAAGGCGGGTCACATGGGCGCCTTCACAGGAGCCGAAAGCCACTTAAAAGCGCAGGCAAATCCCTGCGACACGGCGGCGGCGGCGGCGGCAGAGAAAGAGGAGATGGTGGTGGAGGGGGAAGGGGGTGGATTGGCGGAGGCGGTGGGGAAAGAGGAGATGGAGGCAGATGTGGCGGGGGCAGAGATAGGGATTGGGGCAGCGAACGCGGACGCGGGAGCGGGGCGGCAGAGTCGAGGTGACGGTGGAGGCGTTTTGAGGAGGGGAAGGGTGAGGGTGGGGTGGAGAGATAGAGGCGGCGTGGGTGGAGACCGAGATTGGGGCACCGAAGGCAGACGCCTGGGCCGGCGCGGGGGAGTTAGGGTGGTGTTGGAGGCGACGTGGTGAGAGGAGGGGTGAGGGCGGGGTGGAGGAATAGAGGGGGCGGGGCGGTGTCGTCTGAGGCTCCGGTGGCGCAGGCGCGTGGGGAGGCAGCTGCGCGCGGCCCCGCCCCTTCCGCCAGATGCCTCTCCGCGCGAGGGAAGGCCTCCCCCACTCGTCCATGCTTCATTCTCAACAGTTTCCTTTCGGTTTCTTCCGCTTGTTTTCACCGTTAGGGCGGGAAAAATGGAAATGGCCCAGTCATTAATACAGTTTATTACATAATATTCTATAATTCCGTTATATATAACTTATTTTCATTACACCCAATACTTTTATTCCCATAAATTTAATTACATTCCAGTAAAATGAATTCTTCATTTTCTTCTGCAATATGTTTCCGAAAAAATTAGACCTCGTAGTTTCCTGGACCTCTCTTTTTGTGCCTCTTGATATCTGGCTACACTATTTTTCGGAATCATATTAAGATATTTTGTATAATTTGAAATTAAACCGTATTGATAAAACCTTTTTACATGCATTTAATTGTAAATCAACATTTTGGACGAATCCCACAACTCGCTTGCTCACTCTGTTGATGTTTTTGAATAGTCGAGTTAAAGGAACTATCTACTTTGCAACTAAATGTTCTTACGCTAACTACCAAAGTTGTTGCGTATTTGCCACGGTTTTCTCAAGAACTCTCCTTCAACACCGTATCTCATGTACACGTGATGAAATTTACATAACGAAAATTAGCATTCTACAACACGAACGTTGAGTGAGTATACTGATACGCGTGTGCACGACTGTTCGAATCTGTTGGTCTTCACTCCCCAAAATCAAGTACCATTAAATTAACTCCACGCACCAAATCATTTCCGAGTACCAACTCACGCGCTCCAGTGGAATCAACATGGGGCAACCGCGCGTGCTCTCCTCTTCCCGTTTCGTTCCCGCCAAAGAACAGTGTTTCTCCTTCTGACCGAGCTCCGCTAATTTCACATAACCTTCGTTCCGTGCACTGTTATCACCGTCACGTAGCCCCGCCTCGCACATCTGTGCTAATCACAGGCCTGCTCTGCCCTCTGCAGCTTTTCTCCGGACGACGTGCGATTTATGCCGAACGTTTGTGGAACTCTACTCGGCTCAAGCGCCTCGCTTTCTCAGATCGCTTCTCGCGAAGGAGCTGTGTTGCTTTGATGTTCCTAATTCCTCGCAACGAAATGCGGAAACGTACTAGATGAAATGAACGTTAAACCCAGTTTCACATTACAATTTCGTGAACTTGTTTATATTACAAAAGTGGCGCATTTTGGGATACCATATAAATCATATGAATATTTCTAAATTATTATTAGCCAAATTATTACTATTATTATTATTATTATTATTAACCAAATTATTTTTATTATTATTGCGTTGACAGTTGGAGTAAAACTGTTGAGTTAAATGTGTATGCAGTGGAGTTAATGCATGTATGCTGACGAGTAACATGTGTGTGGAATCCCTGAAATTTTATCGCAAAATGATGAAAGCAATAGATTTTTTTCAATGTAATTGTATAATCAACAATGTTAAAATAAGGATCTATTGTTATGTTCTTGTTAAGGATCTATTGTAATGCAATACTCAAAAATACATCATTCTGTATTATCCTATCATTTACGTATTATTTTACAGAAAAAACACTAATATTGCAGTTAGTATTTCATTCCTATCTATCGTCGTCAACTTATACGCATTTTGCCGAATGCCCTTCACTGTTTCGTAACATTACTTCAGATGATCACCACCAATTACAAAATTAAAAGCTCTTGACGGCCTTTCTCAAACAAACCATATTCTCAAGTTATCTTGACTCTCGGAAGAACACTATTTCTGCGACAGCTGTTTACAAACACTTATCTCCCGCGTGGAAGACGTCTTCAAGGAGTGCCATCCGGTGGGAATATTGGCTGAGTCAAAGCTCGCCGCCACCGCCGCCGCCCTCCTGCCTCTCCCGCAGTCATCTCCGCCCCGGCAGGCGAGAGTCGACCCCTCACACGGCCGCCCCCGCTACAGCGGCCGCACAGTGGTCCGCCATCGCGTCGAGGGCAAGCACATCATCCTGCAGGGAAACCCATAGCCAGAAGAGCCTTATAAACCAGTGTTGTCAAGGTCGATGCCACGAGCGGGCGTCTGTGGCACGAGTGCCACGACGAAATCGCCCCTTCAAGCAGTTCTTCATTCTGTCACCAGAGACAACGCCATCCCTAATGTAAAACGGCGCTGTTACTAATAGTTTCCTTTCCCGACGCTAGTTGCGGAGAGTAGCTCGTGGCATGCTACGAAGCCACGACGCGTGCCACTGCCACCAGTAGAAGACGTTGACGCCACTGTTGTAAACGAACAAACCTCGCTTGTAAATCTCTCTCCGGCGCATCGTTTCTCGATGAGCGAACAATGAAGCAGAGATCAAAGCCGAATGATTTTACCTGTTCCGATAACTCTGTGACAACAGTTAACTCTTTGATCGGAATGTCATAGGGTTCGAGCTCGACGGTATCGTATTTCCTACTCTACACGGAGTCCAATACGAGGGGTCGGGCACGGAGTAGAACTTCGTTTGTAAGAGAATTCTAGGGGCTGGCTACTGTGATCGGTAGCTGTTCGATATTTATCCGATCAATTCCAGGAAAATGCCACAGTGTTCTAACAAACGGACCAAGCACAGTCCACAAAATTCCTTGTACCTTCCTCTCCACTAACACACACCTACATTACACAACCACACAAATGATGAGACCAGAATAGAAATTGTCTCAGCTGGGTCGCTGCCCGGCTGGGGAAGATGCCTGGAGAGGGAAAAAAAACTGCATTCAATACCTAGGTTGGCGCAAGATTTCGCACAGCGCTAACATATTCACAACTGACACGAGGCTGTCTCGTCAAGCAAGAGTTGCTCTTGGATGCCTGGCTTATCTACCTTCACCTCAATAGCCTGGCTTGCGAATGTAAAGCCGCCACACTGCCAACTGAAGTACTAGTGAATAAGGTATTTTCGGTGTCACCGAGTTTGCATCCAAACACTGAGTTTACGGTCATTTTATATGGAATAGACGATGGATAATATAGGTTCGTGATATGTTATTTCGAGTTTCTCTCCCTTTGATTCTATCTTTATGGCGTTTTCATATATAATCATAAATTATTGTCGTCATTATCACTTATCCATCAATTCACTCAGCATCCCGGATAGGCCGACGTAGACTTTAGAACTGGAGAAACAATCAAGTTTTCATTGCATATTTTGCATGAGTCACAACGAAGTCATGCTGACGACGAAACAATTAAGTATATGTTATGGCATTCATATATAAAAATTGAGAAAGGAAATGATCATGAACCTATTACATTAATTATTTTATGATTTTGTTAACTTTCTACGTACATGTCATTGATGAGAGGTATTTCAACATTGCCAGTACCATCAATAACTTAATGGTATTCCAGAAAACATTTCTTTTTTCACATACAATCACAAAGAAATATACTTTTTATACAGTGGCTCTCATTAATATTCGCGCAGACACAAATACTGAAGGCGTTCCTTGTTTGACTATAATTTTTCGCACGTGCACGGAAGTTACGTGTGAGGAAATGCAATGGAACTGTGTCTTTATTATTTGGAAAGAGAATAATTCTGGTGCACAACATACGTTTCATAAACACTGATTTATGTGTGAATATGCAAGAATACGAAGTTACATTAATATTTGGACACGTAATGGATAATGTCCTGTTACCCCCTCGCCACACTCCTAGATAGCGCGAAAAGTGCACCATCCCCTACTCAGGACAAACGAAACTATGCAGTCAGTCACCGTAAATATTTTCGGCTGGAAGAATGGGCACAAATTGGACAACTGTACCTGAATAGGATAATTGGTTCAATGCCAAAGCGATTGCAGCAAGTCATTGATAACAATGGTTATGCTACAAAGTATTAATTTTCTTTTCGTTTATTTATTTATTCATTTATATTATATTTCATTTCACGTGTCCGAATATTACTGTGGCTAATGAATCCAGACAATTTTATTTTGTTTTCTTTTTTTATTGAATGCGTCAACTACATTCCACATTTTTGTTTTGTTTATGCTGTTATCCGTTAATAAACAGTTTCACTTTCTTGCTTATATTTCTTTCCTACAGCCGTCAAAATATCGAAGAACTTACGATTTCTGGAGTATATCTGGGTGTCCGAATATTAAAATGAGCCATTGTATTTATTACGTACTACTTGTATTAACACATTTCTTCACACCAATTGAAATCAATTACTATTGGAAATAGAATTATTTCATACTAATACAACTACACTCTCAAAGAAGTCGCCATATCACTAATTATAGACAAAACTGTTTTCCATTTTGGGGTAATATTATGAGCATAATTTATGAGAAGAAACATGTGATGAATTTGCGGCACCTGCCGAAATCGAACTCGCAGGCCAGTTACTATGATGAGTTTTCTGCATTTTTTCTTATCACTTGCAAGCGAATAAGAGCTGCAATCTACCACGGGGACCACGGTCCTCGCGCAAACTTTTCTTGTCTATTCCGTCCTCTTTCCCAATCTGTGAACAAGCTGCTCGCCTATTCCGCGAGTTCTCTCGAGGAACTAAATGCGTTTCGTGGAGAGAGAAATCGAATAATAATAATAATAATAATAATAATAATAATAATAATAATGATAATATCACGAAGTATTCGACATCACGAATTACTATTATTTGTCGTCATTGTTGCTTTTTACTGATTTGCGTGTTTTGCAATGCACGCCTTTGGTCCATCGCGAGCTGGTGCGGCTGGGCCGCCGCGCAGTGCGGCGCCGCGCCGCGCCCCGCGTGACCTTGCCCCGGGGCCGAGGAGGCGCTCGGCCGCCAAATTAACGGAACCCAAAAGGACCACGAAGCGCGGCGGCGGCGGCGCCAGGCCCTCGCCTTATATGGAGCGACTCTTTGGCGGCGCGGCGCGGCGCGGCGCGGCGCGGCGCCGGTCGCAGGAGTCGCACGCCGCAGCGGCGGAGGTTGCAGGGGGCGGTGGAAGCGGCCGTGGTTGCAGAGGAGGCGGTGGCGAAGATGGGTGGGGTGCGTCTTTTGATGGAGACTGACAGGGGCAAAGGCTGGATGATGCCTGCAACTGCGGTTGCGGACGTGACTACAAGCTTCTAGTGCAAGTGGTTGTGAATAAGACGCAGATTAGTTACAGGGGCTTGTGTTGGCAACAGGAGTGGTGATGTAGGAGCAGATGTCCATGGTAGATAAGTTGAAGAGGTGGGAAAAAAGAGGTAATGATGGCTTTTGCGATTAAACAGGATAAATAAATGTCACGAACAGAGGAAAATTGGCTACCACACGGCAATGGAAATGCCAAGCAAAGGGATTTGATTATTTCACAACTTCAATACGTGACACTTCAGAAATAGAATTGTAGAAAAAACACTTAAATCTTTAAAATATACGTCGGCAGACAAAAGGAGGCCAAGATTTACCCATTGAATCTACACGGCGAGTCCACGTATATCAGCACGCAGCCGGCAGATGCAGTACGGGACGCAGCGATCGGGAGGTCAGATAAAGGGGAGGCAGTAATAGCACAGAGCCAATGGCAGACGCAGCCAGAAAAAGAAAAGCACGTCTCGGTGCCATCCACGAGACTCATGGCGGCGTGGGGTCACGCAGCCGAGTGGAAAAAAAACTAATGACGTATTTTGTCATGCGAGCGCGCGAGCAAGCGATGCGGGCCCAGCGGGATGCCACCGCCGCCACCGCCGCCACCGCCGCCGCCGCCGCCGCCGCCGCCGCCGCCGCCGCCGCCGCCGCCGCCGCCGTCGCCACAGCCACCGCCGCCGCCATCGCCACTCGCCTGCGCCACATGGCACTTGCGCGACGCCGTAGCCCTCCCGCATCTGGAGCAAGTGGCGGGAGACTGGCAAGTCAGCTTCCGGTCGCCGCCGCGGGGGGCGGCAGGAGTCACCGCACGCCCCCGCGTGCCCGCGGGGCCCGTGAGACCGCACGCGGGAACACGCGGGGGACCGCCGCAACCGCTGCGAAACACTCCGCGCCCGACTGTTTGTTTGGTCGAGAGTCAAGTTTCATGCTTGCGGAGACGTCTGGGGACTCCTGGTGGACGGAGTAGTGTTTTCGCTCTTCAATGTGAAGCCGTTCTGCAACTGAATAAGCTTAACAACGCACTGATGGTGTAGAGGGGGAAAAGCTGATGAGTTGGGATGAGAAAAGAAGTAAACAGTTCCAACTTTGTCAGTGCGAAACACGTATGCGCACTGCATTCGATATAAGCGTATGCAATATTTTACTTACCATCAAAACATTCTGGAGACTGATTATTGGTAATATTTGCCTAATGATACCAGCAAATATACCAGCAGTCTTTTTTCCGCAATATACAAGATTTTACATTATGCAAAGCAATACTGAGCAATTTTCGTTTGATAGAATCGCGATTGATGTTCATATTGGACGGATTTCCGCATACTACGCTGAGGGCAACTCCCGATTATAGGGTGCATTGCACGTTCATTCTGTCGACCACTCACGGCTCGGCTTATAAAAGATTTTCTGCAGTTCACATGGGAGGGGTTTGAACAACTATCCTATAATCCGGATCTCGTCCCTAGCGATTTCCATCTTTTCTTTCGCCTGATGAAGTTCCTGCCCCGTCAGCATTACGCGTATGGCAGAAATGCAGACTAGGGGTGGCTATCCCAGGCGGCAGATTTGTATGATTGATGGAATCAATATCAATCCAGATGTTGATTCCACATAACAATGGTCTCAATTATGATGGTGATTATAACGAGAAATAGTGTAAAATGTGTGCGGTGTCTGGTACAATAATTTCATGACATTGTGTTTTAATTTGGTTGACTACCTACGGAAACGTACTTTCAGTAGTCGCTTCGAACATACGTAGCAACAGATGTCAACATAAAATCATTATATGACTAGGTGTTCTCTTATAGTGGACTACAGACTACGATTGATAATGATTGTCCCTTAATGTATATCAACGAAATCAATATACAGCATAATATTTTGCTAGATTGTGCAGAAATTCATAGGACTCGTTTTCGTGTTAGACATTTTATTTCGAATTCACATGTTCCAGATGCACAACAAATGCCCAATAGACAACATTCCAACTTCAATCAACATCATTTTTTTTTATAAACCGATGCCTCACCAAGAAAAAATAATTCTACTCTTTCCATAATATGTCTTCGAAATATTAAGACCAGGGAAATTTTTGAGTGAAATGACTCAGTGAGACGCAAAAGAATGAGACTCAGAAAGTCATAAAAATGACGCAGATGAATAGAGGCGTAGGAAACAGCCAACAAAAGACGCCAGTAAAATTTCCAGGCCAGCCCCCAAGGGGCGCCCTGCTCCCCCGAGGCGCCCCGCCCGCATTCCCACGCAGCGGCAGATGACGGACAAGCAGCCCCCGCTGGCCACCCCTGCGGAGGGTCGCCCGGGTAAATGAGTGCGTAGGGAGCACGAGGGGCGAGGGCGGGCGCGCTCGTCACCAGAGCTATTGGACCCCGCCGCCGCGCCTCCATGCAGCGCTGCTCTCCTGTCAATGGTGCAGCCCTTGCCGTCGATATTCACCACCGCCTCGTCTTACCGCCTCACTCCACTGCCTCTCTGACGCCTCCGTCGCAGCCTTCGCCTTTGCAGCCTCCGCCTTCGCCTTTGCAGCCTCCGCCTTCGCCTTTGCAGCCTCCGCCTTCGCCTTTGTAGCCTCCGCCTTCGCCTTTGCAGCCTCCGCCTTCGCCTTTGTAGCCTCCGCCTTCGCCTTTGCAGCCTCCGCCTTCGCCTTTGTAGCCTCCGCCTTCGCCTTTGCAGCCTCCGCCTTCGCCTTTGTAGCCTCCGCCTTCGCCTTTGCAGCCTCCGCCTTCGCCTTCGCAGCCTCCGCCTCCGCCTTCGCAGCCTTCGCCTCCGCCTCCGCAGCCTCCGCCTTCGCCTTCGTAGCCTCCGCCTTTGCCTCCGCAGCCTCCGCCTCCGCAGCCTCCGCCTCCGCAGCCTCCGCCTCCGCAGCCTCCGCCTCCGCAGCCTCCGCCTCCGCAGCCTCCGCCTCCGCAGCCTCCACCTCCGCAGCCTCCGCCTCCGCAGCCTCCGCCTTCGCCTTCGCAGCCTCCGCCTTCGCCTTCGCAGCCTCCGCCTTCGCAGTCGTCTCCTCCGTGTCTGGTCTTGTGGTTGCTTCATCTATACCGCCTCGGGCATCCCTTGCGTGGCGCCGCGTCTCTCGCCAGCGCTGACTCCACCCCCTGCGTCTCGACCTCCACAGCAGCTGAAAGGCGCCGGCGCCCCTGGCTTGGTTGCCTTGGCGTCGCTATAGCAACAAGCTCCGACATGCTCTCCGATGGGAGCCTGCGCTTCTCTTTGCCACATGAACAAGAGTCTACACTAGTACACATTTGAGAATCTTAAGAAAACTGTTTTTGAAGGTTGTTTCGAATGCGAAAACAATTATTTGGGGTGTTACATCGTGCTTTTTGCCAAGGAGACCAAACAGAAGGGGAATCGCTTGACTGTTTTATGTAGTGGTCAGGTTTCCCTCACACCGCTTCAAGGATCAAACCCTTTCACATTTGGCTTCGTAAGAAAGCATAGCCCGATTGAATTCCGGCCAATATCTTGGGAGGGGAAAGGAGGAAATAATATTGTAGTTAAATCTCCATTAATGAAGCAGATAAATGTTCTCGCGCAGTCGAGAGAAATCCTTGATCCCAGGTGAACGTGACAGAATCTTCGAAACTGTGAATGTTATCAAAGTAAATTACCCCTATTTTTCGTAATTCTGTCTTCTTTAGCAGAAGATCCTGGCCCTCGTTTTTCTCCTCCTTAGAGCAGCGCATGGTTAAGGTAGAAATCTGTTTCAATAAGTCAAGAACATTCAATATCGTTTAATTCCGAAATAACAAACTTTTCTCGCCCTTCTTATCATTACAATACCAGAGTTATTTAAAATGAACATCGTTAATAGGAGCTTTTGTTCTTTTTCTCTTTTCATATTCTTCAAATATGACAGTGAAAGAGCGATCTTCCAAGCTTTGACACCAAGGGAGCTCTTCGTTGTTCTTACGAAAGAAACAGTGCGGAAGGCTTTAAAATCCTAAAGTCCTGGTGAAATAACACATTTGGAGACAAGCAATGGTGATTTTCTCTGCTCAAGTACAATGAGCTTAAAGATATGTAAGGAACTCTGTTACTGAGTTTGGCTGTCCAATATTCCCTACGTAAAAATTGCAATAATATCAAATCAAGAACAGTTCCTCAGAGCTTTAATACTATTCCTTGTAATAATCTTATTCATCATCATGAATGTCTGCTGAATCATTTGGTAGTGGAAGGCAGAGTAGGTGTGAGCTGCTACTCATTTGTGCACTAGCCGTTTCTCAAGCAGACGTTACAAGAAGAGCAAGGCTCCTCGTTCCAAGTTTTTCGACGAATTTTTCACATTCCGCTTCAACGCAGCAGCTACATAAAAAGGAATTCTCATTACGATGCACGGTAGCTGAGACTAATTTAGTCCCGACTACTTGAACAGAAGGGAGAGCCTCTTACGTACCTTATACGACACCCCATCGCCTTGTATCCATAAATCCCACACACTTGGAACGGGTTCGAATTCGCAAACGCCGGCGGAGGCTGTCACGCTCCTCCGAGATCAGCCACACGGGAGTAATCCATCGCACACGCCCATTGTCTCTCGTAACCTGAGCTTTGCCGCAGGAGGCAGAGGCTCCGGCCGCGGAGACGGCAGTGGAAGTGGCAGTGACGACGGCGATGAGGGTGGAGGACAAAAAACAGAGGCAGAGGCGAAAGCAGAAGCAGAGACGAAGGTGGTTAGCGCTATGGAAGTGGAGATGGTGGAAGAAAATGAAGGACAAGGAGGAGGAAAAGATGGAGGGAAATGTGAAGGAAAAGATGGAGGGAAATGTGGAGGAAAAACTGGAGGACAAGGTGGAGGAAAAGATGGAGGGCAAGATGGGGAAAATGATGAAGGAGACAGTCGAGGAAAAGGTGAAAGAAAAGTTGGAGGAAACAGTGGAGGAAAAAATGAAAGAAAGATGGAGAACACAGTGGAGGAAAAAGGTGGAAGAATCGCTGAGAGGAAGGCGGAGGAATAAGCAGAAAGAGGACGGAGGAGAAGGCGAACAAGATGTTGGAGGGGAAGGCGATTGGGGAGGGGATTGGAGAGGATAAGGCGCTGGCAGTGGCCAGGGCGTAGGCGTATGTGAGGACGAAGCCAAAGATAGACGAAGGTGAACGTGGAGCTGTAGAACCGGCGGCAGTGGCTACACCAAGGGCGGCGGCAGCGCGCATTCTCTGCCGCTCGGCTCGTTCTGCTTCTCTCGGCTGCGCCGGCGGCGGCGGCGGCAGGAGGCGTTTTTCCGCCCGTTGCTCGCGTCCGCGCGCGGCGCGGGCGCAAGAGCGTCCGGGCGCCACGGAGAGCCGGCTCGTAATTCCAGCCGCGGCTCCCGTAGTAAATTCCCCCGGCGAAGGTGTCAGGCTCCATTTCAAAACAAGAGCAACGCGCTGCCCCGCCTCGGGCGGCCGGCCGCCAGGGCGTGCGCGGGTGCCGCGAGGGGAGGCCAGGGGAGACGCCGCAGGTAGGCGGAATATATGTAGACAGAACATACGTTATGCGTTTTGTCTCAATACAAACATAACTTCAGACGGCACGAATGCCCGGTGCATGGAGGTTGTACTTCATGTTCAGATGCATTACTTCGGTATCTTGGTGAAGTGCTAGGCATGTGTTCAAATCCTGAAGTGGGCCTGAATGTTAGACTTATGTGTCGTGTGTGGAAAATATTCTGCTGATCATATAGCTAAAGTTCCCGAAAATGAATGCATTAAATTGCCAGAGAAAAACCTCGCATTTGGTGCTCGATGTAATCGATTTACGATCCGAAAACCCTTAATGAAAACCTAATTTAATTTATAACAAAATCAATAGTAACACGGAAGCTCAGAACAATCATTTTTATCAATAACGTTGCTTGCCCGGCAGGGGTGTCAATGCGCTTTTATTGGAAAAGCTGAGGTGCTTTAGTACAGTAGCAGCTGCAGCTTCCACAAGCACCTCCTCTCTGTGCTGCTAAGTGAATGAGCATGCTTAGTGAGTTGTACGGCAACTCAATTGCGTACCGAGTATGACGAGGGCAAAGGCGATCGAGTTATCATGAATAATGGTTAATTCCACCAAAATAAGTTGTTGTATATAATACGCATTAAACTGGATAAATAATACTAGATATTTAGAATTTGTTACAGAAAATCAATTTGATGAGATGTTTGACATTTTTTTGTTGACTGATGATTTTAAGCGCTAAAACGGATAGTGAAATATCTTCCCACTTAACATGTCAAGTGCTGTATTGATGAACATAAGTAATGAATTGCAAAGAATTGCTTAATAGCGGAAGTTGGCATCTGTATTTTTGAAGTATTTAATGTATTCAGTTTCGGATTATATTGGTTTTACCAACTGGTTTCACGACAGCCTGAATTGGTTGTAAACATATGTTAGAGGCCATAATTTACAAGCAATGGAAACAGGAACGTTGTATGTTTGTACTGCTACATGCAGAACACGCTTCCATTATGCGTTACCAGGGAAAGGGCATATATCTCTTTTTATTTAAGGTTGAGTGAAGGAAAAATGCCTACTGGCGAGGGAATAGAAAACTCAAGAAAAACGACACTATTCTTTTAGAAAACTGAAGAACTTTTCAAGGAGATATACGCAAGGACACTGACAAACATTAACATGAAAAATAAACAAATCAAACGCATAAGGTCGTTCACTCTTTATTCCAGGGAGTTCACGAGATGAGTATCCTAGTGATAGCAGCCCCTCTAACATTAAAACTACACAACTATAACAACAATGCAAAATACATAAACGTTAAAAAAACTAAACACCTCTCATGATGATTTAAAACTCCCCAAAATTGTGAAATATTCCTCCAGATATAATTAGCTTTCAAGAAACCAACACCATCCCAAAAATACGCATGGTCATCACGATAATTATTTAGGCATATCACGATAATCATTTAGGCATATCTCGTACCAGAAACGATAATTTGTCGCACCCACTTAGACCAGACGGAAGAGTCAACAAAGAAACTATTTCCTTTCACTTTGACGGACGCATCCAATGAGCCATCAAACACGAAAAACCTACACAGGGCACGTAAGTATTCCTCGTGGACTGCATTTTCCGGCCAGGCAAGAACAAACACACTGACAACCGGTGCCGGGCTGTGGGGCTCATTTCCTCGACAGATCTCCGCCAGAGCCCGCGACAGGCAGTATTTAGAGCGGCGGGGGCAGTTAGCTCACGTCGGCTGTCGTGTCCGGCGCTGCATCCGCCTCCAACGCCACCGCCACCGCCACCGCCACCGCCGCCACCGCCGCCACCGTCGCCACCGCCGCCACCGCCGCCGCCACCGTCGCCACCGCCGCCACCGCCGCCACCCGCCGCCACCGCCGCCACCGCCGCCACCGCCGCCACCGCCGCCACCGCCGCCACCGCCGCCACCGCCGCCACCGCCGCCACCGCCGCCACCGCCGCCACCGCCGACGACGAGGCCGACGACGACGAGGCCGCCACCGCCTCGACGCTCGTCATTACCGCCGCGCCTCCCATCTCTCGGCTACTGTCTCCCCTGCGGCGTGGGCGACCTACGCGCACATCCGCTGACGAGGCTAAATGATGTCCTGCGACACTTCCCACCGGACACGGAGAAGCTACCGGTCTCCGAGATCACGATCCCAGTCCGTCACGACCAGGAGTCCACAGACCTGTGCCGGAAACGCCATCCCGAAATTACTTTTTCGTTGTCTGTTCTTCTGTTTTTTGGGAGTTTTGTTCTGCTATAATAAACCAAACGTTCTGACACTGACAAAATTAAGAGTACACCCATGAATACGATCTTTCGAACATTCGTGTCTGAATGCTTTCTGACAGCCCGCAAGTACAGACGTTTTAAGAGCATTCTGGGTTTAAATTTGGTCAAGAATATTTTTTTCTTGTCGCGAATCGGATACATTTCGCTACAATCACCATGGAGCCAGAATCGTTGTTAATTGGATGATTCTCAATAAAATATAAATCGCTTGAAATTGGGATCTTACTTGAAAGTTTTATCCCGAAATTACGATGTAATTGGAGATGTTTCATTGAACGCATTGATATTTATCAGAGTCCAAGATTGTTAGTAAAAAAACACTGAAAACGAAGAATTATTCAAGAATGTCTGCGAAATACCAACAAATAATGCTTCAGAAAAATGCGAATGGCGAAAGGCAAAAAACACAGAACTTAACCAGTTCAATGAAGATTAATATTGATGTAAGATTTATTATCAATCACAAGACTTTTAACATACTATCTCGACGCAAACCACTCGGGTTCAGAGCTTAGCACCTATCTTTTAATGCAAATACAGAATTTCAAAGTTGACGACCAATTACAGAGTTACTCGTTTTCAAGGCAGTGACGAAATGATGAATGAGGAATTAATTATTCAATCACGTGGTTTGCCTTTGGCCACCATTCCAAATATGGATTATCTACACTAAAATGAAAGGATGACGACTCGAACCTACAATCTTAGCCTAGAAAGGTTTTTCAATGCAGCTGACTGCACTCTTAGATCGGCACCAGATAATCGCCGTCGTCCAATCATGAAACATCGACGTCAAACCCCACCAACAACTCCACCAGTCGGCGCTAGGCATGAGCAAGATCGGGCGGACGCTCACAGCCCCACAAGGCAAGGGGTCCTATGATGAGAATGTTGGGAAAAATTAGAAAAAAATTGAAAAGAAATTAGAACTCGAGTTATTCATCATAATTTTATAAGTCACGTAAAAGAAGAACGATGTTTCATACAATTTTCAATTTACTTTTTACCTTTAAATATTTAATTATAGTCATAACTAATAAGGTAAGACTCTATAAAACGAAAAATGTCTGAAAATTTTACAAAAAAAACTGTAACTTTGAAAAAACATTTAATCCTTCAAATTTTCTCCGAGCTTAACATCCGAGGCTCTTTAATACACATTTTTGTAAAAGTTTATATATTGTACAGATATTGGACATACGAGTATATTTTCTTTGAAGTGTAGGACTGAAGAAAACTTGTTTAAAATCTATTTCCAAACACATTTTGTAGCTTAAACTTGGAAATTTTTGTTATTTGTTGAAATAAAATAACTTTTACAGTTTCTTGATACAACTTTCACATTTTTTTATTTCTTCGGGGAGGGGACTACGTTTTAGCATTGCCCGGGCCCAAAATTGTCTAGCTCCGGCACTGATCTCCACCCTCGCTGCGTTGGCGGCGGCAATGGCGTCTGGCGGGCGCCGCGACGCCGTCCGCTGGTCCGCTGTCGTCGTCCAACTCCGCCGCTGCCACCGCAGCATTCCTCCAACAACAGCACTCCCAAGCCATTTCTCAGGGCTGTTTCGGAATTCTCGCGTCTATTTTTACCAGCGGCGCCGACGCGGCGCCCGCCTTATAAGGCCGCTTCTTGTACCGGTTCCTCGTGCAAGGTGTTTCTCCGTCCGGATCGGATCGCTGAAGGATTCAGCCGCAGAGGCATTGTTTCTCCAATTCCAGACGGCGGCGGTGGCGGCGGTGGCGCGCGAGAGTCACGGCGAGGCCGCTAGGGGAGGCACGCGGCGCTTCCGGCGCGACGGTCCCCAGCTGCAGTGGCCCAGCGCCACGGCGCACCGCCCTTATTGGACACGAACGCGCCAAATTTCATTTAATTTATATTATTTATCATCCAAAATCAGTCAAAAACAATAAAATCAAAGCAGGAATGTATTATCTTTAATTATTCAATGGTGAAAATGGAATGTGTTGGGGTGCAAATATTTTATTCCACCGGGAACCGAGTCTGCTACTGTGTGTTATCCAGAGACTGGCGGTATGATGGCCTTGGAGGTGACCACCAGGTGACTTTGCGGATTCGATGGTGTGACGGTTAGCGTGCCGGACTGTTATACCCAAGTTCGCGGGTTCAAACCCGATCGAAGCCGTGGATTTTTAAGGGCGAAAAAATCCTTCGTACGCCTTCCGTGGAGGGGAAGTAAAGCCGGCTGGCCCATGTTAGTAGATTTACTTGCATGTAAAAGATCCTCACGCCTAAATGTCGCCTCTGAGCTAAATTCAAATCCGAGATAATACCTTCTTTCTCCGCTAGGTGAAAGGAGCGTAGCGAAATTTGCGTGGTCAGACGGAAGAGCGGGCCTGATGGCCCGAGTCTCGCCACGTAAAATAAGGCATTAACTAACTAACTAACTAACCACTGCCCTCCCCCAAATGGTCAAAAGTGTTGGGCGTTTTCGAATTTGGCGTCACTTGGGCGCTAAACGCTATCAGTTGCGTTTTTAAACCTATGGTCGCAGCGAGGATAACGACACAGCAAAAGTCTCAGTCACTTCTGCCCATTACTTGTGTCGTTCGCCGTTAATAGAATATGGTATCTGATTTGGGCGGGCATTGTCGGATCATGTTATTTGATCGTACATTTCAGGGCTCTTGTACCTGCTACAAGGGTGAGATGGCACATTGAGCGTTTTCCGACCTTCGAAAATCCATCACTTCTAGCGAGAGTGAATTTTTGAATCGTATATTTCCTTCGCCAGCCTCTGCGGTGCTGGGACTTGGAGCAGCGTCCAAGTAAGCGGGGTCGAGG
The DNA here is from genome assembly GCA_031308135.1 of Acheta domesticus. NCBI lineage: Eukaryota > Metazoa > Arthropoda > Insecta > Orthoptera > Gryllidae > Acheta > Acheta domesticus. The sequence continues at coordinate 115,119,757 of JAHLJT010000631.1, read as the reverse complement.
ACTGTGGGTAAGTCACTCAATGTTACCATCGTATGATTGCGATGTGGTTGGCTTCTGATACCATCATGTTTTCCATCTAAACTATCGTGTCATACATATTAATTCATCTCTCAACCTTCACCCTTCGTGATCATCCTACCGTCAGGACACAGTGGACGACAAAGGAAAACCGTCATCATGATCACAAGCCAAAATAGGGGACAGGCACAAAAGTTTTAGTCTAAACCCACGACTATGCTCAGAAATGTGTATGGCATTCTTCACATACACACAATTTCCTTACAAATATGTAAAGAATTGTTATTATATGTATGATGGCTTGGAAAATTGCACAAAATATAAAGTTGTTAGAGCAACCGCTACATCCCAGTGTTATCAGAAATCCTCACACAACAGCTCAGCCACTATTCATTTATACAATTCGTATTTGTATACTATTATATCTGACAATGCGTTCATATAGTGATACCATATTTTAAATTATTTTCTCCTCATTGTAATGTTCTAGTTCTCGACTTGTTCGTACTTTTGGGTAAAATATTTCTGTTTAATATATTTCTCATTTGATTTAGATCTCTTTTACATATATTGCAAGAACTAATTTTAATCCTCTTTCCATCCTTCCTTCTCTCCATCCATCTTTCTTGATTCCTGGCTTGTAAGAAACTTATGTAACGACAATAATAATTTTAGAAATTGGATAGCTGTTTATAAACATGCATACTTTTTGTACACACTTTCAATAATATAATGAGTTTTCTATTTTGTTTACAAGTTTGACAAAGGCAATGGTATTTAGAATTCAATGGCATTAGATTTCCAAGAAGAATTTTCCATCAGTAAGCAGGAAATTACAACAGTCCAATGTAGCGAATTGAATAGTAATTACTTTAAGAAACATGGATGAACATGTGATTTCAAAAATGCCTAAATCAAAGTCTTCCTATTGGCCATGTGATTTAGATTCAGCACTCCTTCATATTGAAAAAAGAGCCATAATAATAGTCATTACAGAAACGTTCGCAAGCATAAATCTCTCAAGCACACTCTATTATTCGTGCAAAATATTTGTTAGCTTGAGACAGGTGATCAACCTTGAGCCTTGGGAAGAACAAGAATCTGCACTCCAAACCTCCATCTTACCATCGATGAAAACACGCTGCCTTCACCCATTACTAAAATTATTCATCTATTCCAGCGCCATCGGCACAGGTTATTCCGGCCGTCTCGTGGCCGACATTTGAGATATTTATTCCATCGTATTTTCAGCTCCGCAAACGAGGCAATTATCCGCAACGGCCAGTGAATTTCCGCGGAGGACTTTCAGACGGCGCGACATAAGCGCTTGCATTCACGCGATCGCCTTCGATGTAATTTGCTTCTTAATGCCGCGTTCCCCTCCCTGTCCCCGCCGTCTCCCGGTGTAACATGACGCGACCGACGCGGGCGCTCTCGCAGTGGACCGGCACGCAACGCGTGGAAAAACGAATCCAGGAATCGACTCGATATTTCAGGTCGTTTTGCAACCTCGGAATTCCGAGAGCCCCGACCGGCCGTTCGAGAGGTTTTCTGACGGTTGGAGTGTAATGAATACAAATTGCCCGCCCGTGGGCGAGACCGGCCCCCTGAGAGCGTTGTGGGCGAGCGCATGTCGCGGAAATCGATGATGCGTTTTTGCGCTGAAGATGCGTCCAGAATGCTACACAACCGCTCTATAGTAGTGTGAATGTCACGAGGAGAATTAAATCATGTGCTGGATATAGCTCCATGTGTGAAAACGAGTTACGATTACTATGTGGTTAGAAGGCAGAGAGGCAAAGTTATATTAATGAGACAATAAGTGTGTTGTGTATTAGCTGTGGTCAGAGTTCTAAATTAATCACATAATACAGGAAGCACTGTCCAAAATAAGTTTTGTTGTTTTAAAATGTAAAAGAAATCAATATTTTCTTAGAGCAACGTGAAAAATATTTACGGGCAGAAAGAACGCGAGGCCAAAAAACGAAGACAACTAAGGTAATTTTAACCCCAAATAAATATCATGCATTGAATTACAGTCCGCGAATGAGACATATTATAAGAAATGTTGCTTACAAGCATGTAATCCAAATTGTGGTTTTAAAAATTCTGAATCTTGATAAAAATGTAGTAAATAGACATATCCAATTGTTGGGACTATTTACAGAGATGATAACATCCCACAAATAAAAACAATGTCAAGAGTTACATTCTGATCAGTTGTAAATATTTCACTCCTACGCAACCGGATCTCACAGATAAAAACATCCTTCAAGATTAACTGACGAGATCTCAGCTTGATAAAATGATAACAAAGTATCAAAATCATAATAGTTTCCGGTACAAATCAGAAACGGTTACTTTATTGCTCTTGGGTTTGTTGCCCATAATAGATATTAAATTAATCTTTAAATATATTTAATGTAACAATTCAAGATCCAAAAATATTTTCACATTGATATATTCAATGCAGTATACGTCAAAAAAATTAATTTAATTTCTTAGATAATTGTTTCGTAGTTCAGACTTATTACCTTATTTTTAAAGTGACGTCCATTTCACCTTCCAGTGTCATGAGTCATTATTTCCTTCGAAACTGCTGTTATTTTACTCGTTACATAGTCCTTTTCAAGTAAATCCCGCTTACTTACTATGACGCATTGAAAACAGGCCTACGGCAAATAACAGAAAAACACTTGTTCACTTGTGAAGGGCGGTCTGCAGACACCACACCCAGACCCACTTGGCGCTAGTCTTCGCCACAGGGTGCTTGCAATTTTCACATTTGCAAGGCAAAAAGCACGCTGAGGTAATTCCACAGTTATTTGGCAAGGTAAAATGTACCGCTACATCGCATGCGCACGTTTCATAGACTCCGACGTACCACTTTTCTGACAGCTTCAGAGCTGGACGCTTTCTTTCCTTTTCTCACAGAAAAAGGCTGTAAATTTAGTACACTGACACTGGACTTGAGTTGCAGGAAACATGATTCTATATTAAATCTATGAGTAACGGTGACAGCAGTTGTTCACCGCTTCATAGAAAGGATGGACTTACTGAAGTTCAGATAATCGAATCAAATCGAATTAAAGTGAAAATAACTCGCATCAATATGAATCCAATCGCAATAAATTTGCCATCACGCTAAATGGAGTGTGGTAAAAGTTTAAACTTGATATCGTCTGATGAAAATAAGCCTGAAGTTAATATTATAAGGACAAGACATTTGTAAAGAAATTACTCATCATATTTTTCTAACGGGTGTTAAATTGTCGATTTCATCGCTTTATTGGCTATTTTACCCACTGTAGGATTTGCGCACGAACTTCATACCCCTAGGCTATTTTAATAAAAAATGAACTTTATAACATAAAGAAACTTTCTTAACATAAAGAAAACAGTAATCGCCTTCGCGGAAGGGACACTACTTGTACGCGCTTGTTCACAAACCACCTAGGCCAAACAAACCAAACGAGATGAATTGAGGGACATCGTGGCTGGGAAAATGTCCTGGGCCATTGCCAGAGCCACTTCTTTCCCTCCACCCTCTTCCACGCTGCGGGTGGCCCGCAGCGGCGCACTGAAGTCACAACATCCTGATAGTCCCAACACACTGATAGAGATACTACTGAACATTCTGCAAAATGAAACCAGCGAAATAATCTTTTGTTTGATGAGATACAATCATTTAGCTTACATTGTTTCGTTTGATAGTAATACTCCAATAACAAGACCGAAGTTTTATTTTTCTGGAATACAAAGAATAGTTTTGTGACAAGCACTTCACGTTGAACAGATGGCTGTGCTTCCTCTCTACGGACCTAGTCTCAACACTCATCGAAATACTACACGTGACCTCGGTCTTCTCGCCAAACCTATGTGCACCAAGTTATAGTCGGTGACTCTCTTAGGGCCACTGTTTTGGACAGCGTGACATAAGCTTAATTCTGATTTTCGATTGTGGCTGGTGATAGGAAATGAGTAAAATATATGTTCGATATGAGTAAAATTCGGTTATTATTCGGTTCAAAACATCCCGCCAACTCCTTGCTGCAGTAGTGAAGTAGTGCTGAACTCTTGCAGCTTATTTGTTCCGTTTCTCTACGCTTCTGACAACCTACATGTCAAAATTTACTAGCGCCTCGGTGAACGACCGCTTTTAACCATTACCACAACAACCGCCATTAGCAATATCTGACGAAAGGACCAGCCGAAACAGAGAAACCGTTTATTGCAACCGACCTGGCGCGGCGCCCTACACGCGCAATTTTTTCACCCAAATCTTAATCCACCATTACCCGACATGACCGATCCAACAAGCAGAACTCATAGCCTCTACATCTAAACAATTATTTGATAATTATTTGCTTCATGTCTTGCTT
>JAHLJT010000631.1:114873520-115114357 GCA_031308135.1 Acheta domesticus | reverse complement strand
TCTTCTCCGAAAACGAAATCGGTGGCTCAATAAAAATTATAAATAAAAATGAACGGTGCGGCGACTCTAAAACCTTATCTCATATCCTCCTTTCAAAGGGTAAAAACGAATATTTTTAAGGTGTTGAAATAAAACAAGTGAGATTTCAGAGATTATATTTTTAAAAAAAACCGACAACTACAAATTGAAAAGGAACTTGATAAGGATCACAATAACAAATGTGAATAATTCCCATCAGGAGGGCTACACTTCGTGCGGAAGTGACTGTACTGTAGCTTCGCCGCGGCGACTGACTAAACGCACCCCTCCCCCAGCCGCACCACGCCGCGCCGCGCCACGCCCCACATCCCCCTTTGTGCGTGTCGCCGGGTTTGGGATGATCCGGGGAATTGGTAGGAACATCTTAATTACGGGGCAGGGCGGCGGTGGCGGCGGAGGCGGCGGCCGCGAGGGCGCGCCGCGGCGCGCGGCGGCTCGAAGCGAGTGGGGGTGGGGTGGGGTGGGGAGGAGTGGGCGGTGGGCCCGACGCCGGGGCGTGAGTCAGCGGGTCGCGGCTCTCGCAGGAATCCGGGTTTGGCGCACGCGGATGCAGCGGCGCTGGAGGCTGTTGTTTGCGACCCCACTGCGCCTCCACGACCAGGGATATGAATTCGGTGTCGACGTCTTCAAAACATTTTTATTTGTACAAAAACATCGTTGTATTTAACATCTATTAATTGAAACCATTTTTTTAACATCGATATTTTGTGCTCGTTTTACGTAGTCGATAATTTTATTTTGAAAGAAAAAAGTTTAATAATAAAAAATAATTTTTAGATATTCATTCTTCAGATCAAAGAGACCAAGGAAGAAAAGTAAGTTAGTCGATTTTGTTGAAAAATGTGTACATTATTTTTGTATTATCCAATCAGGTATAAAAGTTATGTTAATTGTTTTGGTTTTTTGACTTCGCTTTGCCAGTTAATGCTAAATTGTAAATTAATAAAAACGACCCCCACGATATGAAATTGCCACCCTCCTTTAACACTGAAAGGTTACTAAACTAGTTTGAAAACCATCACTACTTTTGGGTCGGTTTATATTGAACATACTTTTTAAAAATTAATCACCGATACTTTGAAATATCTATGTTTTCTTGGCGAAGACGCATCCCTAGCCAGCATCCAGGCCACCTCCGCATATCCCGCGGTTGCGCTGCCACAAATTCCCAATTGCATGGTAGAGATAGCGTGTGGAATCTCTGCACTCAGCGGTCACAGAGGTGGGAAACGTTGACTTCGTAGCTTTTCGTTAGACAACCTCGGCCTAAAAAATTACTCGACCTAATTAAATTACTTCGGTAAGAAAGCACACAAGAATATCCATGAAACAAATTACTAACACATGCACAACACATTTCTGGTCATCATTTTTATCTATACAATCCCAAGGTAGCAATGATCAAGAGACAGTAATCCATGTTTCCTAAACAGTTTAGAGAAACACGTAGTTGGCTTAACTGCGTATGCGCAATCTCTCTTTTTTCATGTACCTCGCTCACATTTTAAGGTTCATCGAGTGCAAAGATGTTTTGCGTGAGCTCTAACCGCAAACCAAGGGGTACAAGGAAATTCATATTATTTCTTTGTGACAAATAATGGTTAATCAGGGTGCGTATTGGCAATTTTCCCTCCAGAGAGGAGAGTTCCCAATTGACGCAATTGACGGTGTGATACGCAAACCAGCTTTACTTCAGCTTTTCAGCCTGAATAAACAACAAAAAACAACTATTAGTATTACAATTTAAATATTAATAATAAATTTTACAGTAATAATTTAAAGACCCTTGACTAACTAAGCCTATATCCGCCACTCCTCTAGATTTTACTATTAAATACGGCAAGGACGATAGCCAAAGGATAATGAATGAAATTAGTAAATGAATGTCATAACGTATCGTGGTGTAATAGAATAGAATGTCATAGCCGGAGATCATCTTCAGGGTGACGACCTCCTCAAAAGGACAGTAAGAGGGACAAGTAATAGTTTTCCATAAGTGAATTATGTTTTAGGGATATTTACTGTTCAATTCAATTAACCAAACTCAAGGCATTTAAATTCATATTATTTACACATTTGTAGTCTTAACTATTTAGATGTTGTTTTGTCTGTCCCCAATTTAGATGTTTGTTTTGTTATGTACACCAATAACCAGATTTTTACCTCTTCCATTAATATGGACCTCTGTTCTTGCCACAATCAAAGCACCATCTTCAGTAAGTCTTTATACCCTTCGTGTTTTCGAACCAATTTCTTATGACCATAAGTAATGAACTAACAAACTCTTATGTTCGAAATAAATACGACAAAGCAGATGCATGTTTCTAATAAATAAACTGTTTTGTTTGGCGTAAACGTACAATTATTTACGTTAGTTTGTAGGTATCATGTACCATGACCATTTCTTTTCTTTTGTTTACAAATTCACTTTTTCGACAAATTAAATTCTACTGGGAAAAAAAGATTTAATAATTTATGTGCAAAACTACAACAACGTGCAGCAACCTAACTAGAATACACGTCGGGTTTTACAAGGAGTGTCAAGGGAAAGGAGGCCCGAGGACAAGGATAAAAGCAAGCGGAAGGTCACGGAGAAGGACAAGGTCAAAGACGGAACGGAAATAAGATCAAGGGCAAGGACAATGCTGAAGAATAGAGTGTGCCAGTAACTGCTAGATAGAGAACCACGTATGCTACTGATAACCTTCTAATAACTCGTGTACTATCAATGTGCCATTACGATGACCCGTATAATCACTCTCGCACCTTTAGGGGTGGATACTGCAAGCAAATACTTATTTAGGAACAAACACACGGCTAATGACCGAACTTGAAGTATAACAGATAATTAGGCTATGCATTATAAACGTTTAGTGTGGCAATCGACGTGGAAAGAACGTCCACATAGCCTCGCGTACACGAGTCTGTAACCGTCGAGACATGAATGACGTCACCGAGTGTGGCCTTTCAAAGACTTTGGCACAAATGCAAGTCCTCTTTCTCGTCCGCTCACCACCACCACCCACCACCACCACCTCCTCCTGCCTCCTACAACAACAGAGCGGCCCCGAACGACGACGGGAACCACGACAACAATAACAACGCACCTCCGCCGCCACCGACCTTCATCACCGTCATCGTCGCTCGGGACACTTCCAGGTGTGAGCGATATGGGGTATTACTTGCGATTTTCTAACTGCGACCCTCAAGGCAGTCAAATCCCATCTTCGCAATGGAATATGTTACGTGCATTTCGCGTCTTTCCCAGTCGTTCGGCTAGATTTCGCCCGATCGCGACCGTATGCAAGCCGTGCTTGCGATCATGCGACTTCTACCGGCAAGACCGAGAAAAGACGCGAAATGCCGTGACATATTCCATAGCGAAGATGGATTTGAGTGGCCTTGAGGGTAGCAGTTAGAAAAATCGCAGTATAGGCCAAGAGGAGTCGCGCGGAGCTCCCGTCCTATTAAAGAGGGCCACCTCAATGCCACTTCATGGAAACGTCAGACTAACCGTTCCTGCGCGTGCTCCGTGAATCCGCAGAGGCGATGTGTTTCCTGGTGTGGCGTCTGCGAGTCGGGGAAACGTTAGCGCATGTGCCTTGACCGTGACGATAGATGAGAGACCCCAAAACACGTGTTCAAACTCATTCATGAATACTTACGAGCTTATAGTGACATAATACTTCGTTAACACATGTATTCGGTGTTGAGTAAAAATAAAAATAGAAAAACATTGGATCCTCATTAGCTTGAACAGCTAAATCAATGGTTTGAATATATGACGCAATTTGAATAATAGAAGCAAAAGGTTTGAATAATCGACTGTTTGTTTAATTTCGTGGTTGAATTTCACGATATTTTAACATTATTTCCTTATATTATTGCCCAAAACATGTTTCTTCGCATGTGCAATCACTGAAAGCAGTAAAAAGCGCTCGACATCTAGGCGTTTCAATAATGTGTTGTAAATAAGTAATAATAATAATAGTACTAATAATAATAATAATATAATAATAATAATGTCCCATAATAATAATAAAACTTAAAAGTACACTCAAAGTATGCTCTGAAAAATAATCTATTTTATTCAAACCTTTATGTGAAAAGATGATATCACTGATGAGCTGCATCACTGATACAATTCGAAACTATGTTTTTTGATTAATCACCGTTATTTTAAAACATTTTTTCAAATTGTTATTAGGTAAATAACTTCTTTTAAATAATATATCTCAATTTTTTTTGGATTGTGCAAGTATTGCAGACCAATTTTTCTTAATTTTAATTTATTTATAATGTTTGTGTTTATAATATTTCGCGCTTTTTATGCTTTATGCTTTTATGCTTTTTATGCCGTTTTAAAATCCTAAGCCACATCTTTACAAATATTATTCATTAGAATGAGAAGTGGACATCTTAGAATGACGTTTTTACATTGGCTAAAAGTCGTATCAAAGAAATTGATTTATGATTCTGGTATTGTGTCTGGTTATTTTGCTTATGGTGTAGTGGGTGTATTCGTTGTGGGATGTGTGAAAGATTGCGAGTATTATAAAAATTATGGGATAACTTTGTGGTGTGGTTAAAAATAGATTTGAAGTCATGGAGTCTGTGATTGTGAAAAACTCATGGGAAATGGATATAGTTAATAGGAAAGTGTGTAGGATGAACTGTATTTTTAAGGATCTTGAAGTTTGTCTTGATCCAAAGAGTGTAGGCTTTAAGCAATAGAGGTCTAATATTTGCTCTGAATATAGATTTGGTGTTTTCAATATTAAGATTGTTTATAAGGGATTTATTGGGCTAGTTTTATTTTTTGTTGTGTTTTGATATTTCTAAACTCATTCCAATTGCGTTCAGTGTCAAAGTACAATTCTAGATATTTTACAACTGCATCTCAGGAACGATATAACGATATTTTCTTATCATCCAATCTTGCACAATTTAAAACGGACTTCTAATGTTTAGTACGATTATTTGTTGACTATCTGCACTGAATGCAATAATATATAATAAACCAAATATTGTTTATGATGAAATATTGTTCATTATTACCGATAAAGATGGCATCTTCCACTCCCCAGGAGACTGCAATTTTCTCAGCCTTACCTATAAAAAGAAAAGAAAATGGTAAACGTGGAGTTCATTTTTTAAATTTATTCAATTACATTGTTCACAAGCAAATTAAGTTATAGACTTCTTATGGGACGCCACTCAATTTTTTTACTAGTTCCCTTCTTACAGCACTCCGCTAACGCATATAATTAATTAATAACAAGCGTATGCCCGTATTAAATCTGAGCTGTGAAGGAACATCATCGTCTAATTACATCACGAACGTCCCTTGAGGCAGCGAGCGACGACCTAATTTAAAAGTCCTTCCTTTGGGCGCTCAGAGGCTGTTCACGCGAGGTGCCCGGCCAAAGGCACGTCTTACGTAACAGATCATGCACCCAGAGTGCAAGCAACGGCAGGCAATCGCGTGATAACACGGACCGTGGGAACTGCAGGAGGATAATCTGTAACGCTACCCCTTGAGTCATACTTTGATAGTTCAGGTTAGCTAAAACGTATCTCTCATGTCAAGGTGCCTTGGGAATTTGTGGAGAAATTTTGGTGAGCAGCGAGATTCCTTGCTGCAGCAACATGAGATAATAAAAAAAACTCAAAAACAAAACACAAAAAAACAAAAAAAAAGTCATGGCACAATACGAAAATTCAGGCATTTCGAATATCTTTCTGAGCGCTATGGAGAGATTAAAATATACTGGCAGATTCTCCGCCGATTACGGTGTATATGTTCAGGTTTTTAGTGATCTCATTTTAGTCGTTTACCTCTATCATTCCTCACAATCTTCTAGCATTTCCTCACAAATATTCATTTTCCCTCTCATACTCTTCACATCACGATGGAAGAAAGTTATAACATGATTTACAAAGATTGATCCCTCTCCTCCCTCCCGCGGCACATCAGACAAACAAACGTCGGAACCCGAGGTGAATTCGAACCCACGACCCTTCAAGTGGAGGAAGCTTCAGCGGTACCGCTTGAACGATCGTGTCTACACAGGTCGGCATTTGTTTCTGTTGCCTGATTATAAATATATTTGGAATACAAAATGTGTCATGCACACAAAGTTCACTTTTTAAACATTTGACAATGTACCAATAAAACAAAAATATTTATTTGATGCTTCTCATACATATATTCGAGAACGGCAAAAATTGACGTCATTCCTCGTACATTTTAGTTCATGATGGGTGAGCGTAAATAGGGAAACAGTTTGACATCTTTGTCATTGTCTTGTGAATGCTCCAAACCTTTCTCTGCGTTCAATTCAAAGTGTTGTAGAAACTATGCTTTTTACATAGAAAATTCTAGAGTTGAACTTAGAATTAAATCAAAGTCATATCATCTTAATGAAAATCTCTTCGAATCCCACTCTCGAATTAAACTGAAAAAGGAACATTTATTTAAATAAGTAGCCAATTTGTGTTGTAGTATTTAGTGTTTCAGAACTTCAAAGTGGGATTGTTGCGAAAATGCATAACAGAAGACAGTAAACCTTGCGCTACAAAGAAAGAGATGGTCATAAACTTCTTATAATATATGTCACATCGAAATGCTGCAATCTTCACTGATTACGAGCTATATAACTACACAAAAGTATATTTTTCTCGGATTGTAAACCTACATGTTGAAATTGTTGTTTCCAGAGGCTTTCGCTCACAATAAGAGTACCGGATACAGTGGCTATAGCGCTTACTCCACGTTTGTAAATAACCTTTCCAGGAAAATTACGTAAGCATCAAAACTTGCGCGCTGCAAATGCACGACCCACTATGTTTCACAACCAGGTGATAAAACGACGCAAGACCATAAACATTTTCAGTCTCTATACGAAGAGAAATATTCGACGGGGGAATTAACAATAAAGGAGTAGTTTATTAGGTAACACGATAATCGCTGAGAGAGTTGTGAAATTTACTGAATATTTTTTAATAGGCTGAATACCCATTTAATGTCTAGTTTCTTAAAATTGATATCGCTTTTTATTGAGTGCAAAGGCGTGCAACGTTGCGTGTATCATTCATAATAACTGCAAGAGCTGGTACGAGAAAATGGCGACGATAAATGGAACAATTGGCACGTAAAGTCTTGAGTGATATTCAGGACTTTGCTCTTGTACACGTAAAGTTTAGGCTTCAAGCATTCCCTGAAATATAAGTAAAGGTGTTGGTTCTCATTTTCGTGAATTCCTACACTGTTTTCTTCCACTTTGAACATCTTGGTGAACACTGATTCATCACCTGGTGCCCAGTCAGCGGCGGTTCTTTTAAAAATGTCCCAGTACTGCTGCCCTTCAACGACGTTGAGATCCGACGTGTAATGATCCAACTGATGGCCAGTCTGGATCTTGAATTCCATAAGAACTTTTTGTATTGGGATCTTCCGACAATCTTCACAAGTTTCTGCTTCCGCAAATAATCAATTGCCTTCACGCTTTACTTTCTGCACAACATTGTCAATGCAATTTTTCTGAAGGTACTAAATAGGTGATTATTTGAACGTGTTTGCACAGTCTGCACTTTCAGTCCTCGCTCATCTCATCTTTTTATTATTATTATTATTATTATTATTACATAATATTATATTTAATGTTGATATTTCAAAAGGTTGACTGGATTTGAGAAGAACGCTCTTGGCAACAAGATTTGGTATTAAGAACTCGCTCCACCTATTCTCGTCAGTCTTAATGAAAAGCAGCACTGTTTTGATTTGTAGTAAACTTCGTATCATTATATCTCGTGACAATTATACTATTACGTTTTATTTTATGGATATAATTCATCTAGATAAGATAAAGAATGGCTGTTCCCGCCTTTGTTCTTCCATTTTAATGAAAACGAGTAATCAAAATTAACCTGTATCAAGAAGTGCAAATCTGAGGCCACAGACGTATTTACGGTGCGAAATGGCAAGGTACACAGCCAAACAACTTCCAATGGTTTCACAATGAATGCCATCGATAGTCTTCAGACTTCCAACGGTATTTCGGGTAAACAGAGGCGGTTGCGCACAGCTGGTCGATGACCATGCTGACGCATTGTTTGTAGACTCTGAGGCGGAGTGAGTCAACACGATGGCGTCCGATTACATACACTTCCGGTACAAGACACTACGGAAATTTTCGGCGAGTCTTCCGAATCCGAAAAATTCTTCATTCAAGCATTACGTTGCCAAATAAACATAAGAAAACGACGTATTTTATACGAAAATGTTAATGCGTTTAAGAGTCTTCTGGTCATGTAGACTGGACTTAACAGTTTAACAATGCAAAACAATAAATTGCCATTATCGAGGATGGAAGTAATATATTTCTGTAGAATTGAAACAGCTTCGTGTATTCAGAGGCGTAACTAGGTATTCAGGCGCCCATGGTAAGCATCGAATTTGCACCCCTGTTAGGATACTTTAAATTAGGTTTGTTGTTATTTGTTTTAGCGGGCATACTCTAAATAGCGCCCCTTGTGACTGGCGCCCATGGCACGTATCCATGTGTGCCATACCGTAGATACGCCTCTGCGTGTATTTATATTGATGTATGATCAACGTTCGCTGGAATGCTTTGCATCCAGCGAACGTTGTCATCAAGAATATATTAGATGGCGTTGTTTGTATCTAAGTTTAGCGTTGCTTAATAAGAGTATGTTCTAAACATTGCAGTCCGAAGAACTTCAGGAATTCGGAAAATGAGTGAGGTTTAAATTTTTATACTGCTTAAAAATGTTGACCAATATTACGGGAATATAAAAATTCCACTGATATGAGTCATGCAAAATATGTGCAATGAAAAGACTCTAAAAGGAAATTTATAACTTCTGATTTCATTTTTATATGGCCTATCTTAATACCACAGTTTTATAAACGTACGTAGCGTGAAAAAGAGGCTTATTTAATATGAACTGTTACTACAGGGGGTTGCAGTGCATTCAAATGCAAAGGTCTTGGCAAACTCGATAATAATTTGGAGGCATTATGTGCAAATCGTGCTGTATCAAGTACTCTCAAAACAAAACGAATACCGAGACTCATGAGTCACGCTGTTGCGTCACTGGCTTCTCCACCATGTGCTACACGATCCCAGTCCCATTCAAGAGTTTCTCGCAGCGGACGGACGTCTGTGCCCCCAGCGAAGCGCCCAGAGGCTGTCGTCTCGGACAGGGCGGGAGAAGGAAGGGCAGCGAGTGACAAGCCCTAACAGGCTGAGTCACTGCGGCCAGCGTGAATGGTCCGAGAGGGCGGAGAATGAGGGATGGTGGTGGCGGAGGGGAGCGGAGGGGGCGGAGAGATGGTGGAGGGCGGAGGGGGCGGAGGGGGGCGGAGGGGGGGCGGAGGGGGCGGAGGGGGGCGGAGGGTGGGTCGGAGGGGGGCGGCAGGGGGGCGGTGGGAGCGGAGGGGGGGCGGAGGGGGGCGGAGGGGGGTGTTTCTGGTGTCGTCACCCTAATGCAGTCGTGCCCTGCCAGGGTGACTCCAATGAATGGTTCGTCAATGCGGCGGGCGCGTTGCTTCCTTGCGGCGGGATGCGGCATGTCGTAAACAGCGCCGGAGGCCAGCATACCAATCGGGCGCTGCGGGCCACTTAGGCGTCGCGCCGGGCGGCCCCGCGGGCGAGCATCGATTATGATTCCCTCCGGAGCATCGGCTCGTACGACGTGCACGGGTCCCCGAAACACTTCCATGGTTTGCACATTACAATCGATGCGTAAGGGCAGAGGCGTATCCAGGTATTCAAGCGCCCCTGGCAAGCATAGAATTTGCGCCCCCGTCAGGATACTTCAAATTAAGTTGTTATTTGTTGTAGTTGGTATACTCTAAATAGCGCCCCTTGTGAGTGGCGCCCATGGCACGTGCCATGTCTGCCATACCCTAGATATGCAACTGCGTACGGGTATGGACATGCTAGTCAAAGTCAGCTTGGTAGCAAAACAATTCATTAAAACGATTCTTATATATTCTAACGAATATAATATAGTATAAAGATTTGTCACATGAATATTTGTCCTACAGTGAACGAATTAAATAGCTAACGGAATTTAGTATAAGGATAATGGTTGTAATGAAGCAATTTACTAAGTATAGTGCCTACTATCACAATTAATAGAGCAGAATTATTTTTTACTGGTTTAAGACCTTTTGATCGCGCGCGTTCACTACCTTCCAGAACATGGATCACAAGAAAAATGTCTTATGTCTCATTTATTGAATGTGATTGTTACTTCATCGAAATGAACTTCTTGGTGTCAACCGGAAAATGTATGCCTCAGCGCATCACTACGAATAACCAATTCAAAACTTATTTTGCACAAAGATTAAAATTAATTTCTTCATTATATCTCGTATTTACTACACGCGTACAAATCAACATTAAATTTATGATAAAAATGCTATATATTTTTAGGAACTGGATCACACTTCGACTGTCTGTTAATTCTGTTCAAATCTTGGTATCCTTCTAATTATAGACAATCACTTCCTTAGTAACTGATATTGTATGGAATTTAAGAGACAATCGGTTAAAAACCGAATAAAGAACATAGATGGGAGGGGGTAATATTTAAGAATATATAGAGGAAAAAAAATTTTTTTTAAATTTTTATTTTTAAAAAATTTTAAAAAATTTTTAAAAATCTATATGTCCATTTCACATTTTACATCTCTTTAAAATCCAATTCTTGAAAGTTTTTAATTCGTTAAAGTTTTAAATTTTTTGTAATTTAGATATATTATTATTATTATTATTATTATTATTATTATTATTATTATTATTATTATTATCATTATTTTGTAGCACTGAAGATGGCCGCAATGCGGCCGAAAAAGCTTTATGCCAAATAAACAATTACGATGAGGAGCCTACATCAAATATTGATTTCATTGATAGCATCGTAAATGCCACACCATTTCCTACTATTCCTACTATAGAGGAAACACTTATCCTTGATAAAATACGTATAATCTTGACAAAACTTAGAAAATTATTACGTTTCGCGACCCAATATTTGGTCGCTTCTTCGGGTATTGTGTCTGGAAAAACCGAATATTATGAAAACAATTGCGAAAATCTTCAAGTTAGAACATACAATGTAAGTACAAAGTACAATTGTGTGTTGAGGCTTACCTTGGTAAGGTTGTTATTAAAATATATCTAAAACTAGTAAAATTACATTAACATTCTATTACAGGCCATCAAATGGCTAAATAATTGTGTATGCATATTGACATGTGCCAGTCGTAGTTTCAAACATATTTTCCCATAAGGGAACCTAAGGTCCTTATCAATATTAACCATTACTGATCGTGACAGCTGGACGGTGTAGGAGCGTTTGACAGAGTACTGATTGTATCTGCAGAAACCAGAGAGATTAGGCAAATTGGCGGAGGAAAGGAAAGGTAGGGGAGGGGGAAGAGGACGGGGAGGAAGGAGGAGATAATACGGAATCAAGAAACCATGTCCAAACGCGAGTAGAATAACTAGCCTGCCAAGTCGGAGCAAGTTAAACATTACTATAATCAATATTGAATACCGGCAGACAATTTATACTGCGATATTTGTACCTTTGCCCCTGACAGGAATCATGTTTCGCTGCCATCCAATCGGAGCTTTTATTTCGCTACAGTGACATCACTATGGTGACGTTCAAGCTCCCGATTGGATGAAAACCCGTCAACAGCTGATTCCTCTCACGAGCACAGTCACGAAAATCGCAATATACAATAAAAATGGGGGGGGGGGGGGAGATGTAACCAATGAGACGGAGAGCCACAATTAATTTTATATAGTGAACCATCATTGTTTAATCTTACTCAGAACCTGATCGTATACTTAAGTGAAAATATAATTTTCCACTACTGAATTCATAGTATTATTTAACTTGATAGGGAGTGTTTCCGAAATTAAACGCGCATGGTATCGCTTTCTCTGTCTGGCATACGGGGATTATCAAATCAAATTTGTTTGACTTCCCTAAACTATAAATTTTCTTCGCATTTTCTTTTATGGAAAAAGGACGAGTTATATTATGATTTTCCTTAAGATTAATTTTGATTTATACGAATGGAGGAATTTTACGCAGAATAAATGGTGTCTACTTAACAGGATTGTACGCAATTGCTTTAATCAGCTAACAAATGTAGTGTAGTTTGAAATTTATCTTAAGGAAATGTCTGCCTCCCTGTTAAATTTTCAAGCACAACCCCTAATACAATCCTAACCCAATACAACGGATATCCGTGAAAAATTAGAAGCCTAGACTCAATCGAATGGATCAAAGAATGTAAAATATTAGACTGAGGCGACGTGATTTTTCATTTACCGGGCCTTTTTGATATCCCACCATTCACAGCGCTGCATTGAAGCCCGGCTCTAAGCTTCAGAGGGGAACATAATTCGGCTCCCGGCCGGCGGCATCGAGCTGAGCCTACTTTACGATCAAAATCTCGCGTTTCTGTCGGGCGTCGCCGTTTTTCATAAATTCAAGCGACAATGCTCGGCGATTTTTCCTCCGGCATTCCTTTCCCGAGGGAACAGGTGGCGGCGGGAACCGGGCCGCGGGGCCGCGCCGGGCTCAGATTTACGCGGGACACCTGCTGGAGGGCGGTGGCCGGAGGGTGGAGGACGGAGGGTGGAGGGCGGAGGAGGAGGGCGCCTGGTTCTGGGGCGGCGCACAATGCGGCGGCTGTTCGCGACGACACGATGTGAGCAGCGGGGGCGGTGGCGGCGGGGCGGCGGGGCGGCGGGGCGGCGGGGCGGCGGGGCGGCGGGGCGGCGGGGCGGCGGGGCGGCGGGGCGGCGGTGGTAGCGCCCGAGAGAAGGAAGAGAAGGGAGGTAGAACTTGCCGAAAAGAGTACGTCGGAGCATACGTGGCGGCTACGGCAAACGACATCTACGTGGAGTAGGATATCGTGATTTGCAAAATAAGACTTAGGTGGAGAATAATGCAGGGTAATAGCTACGAAAATAAAAGTTGACACTGGAATAAAAATTACAATATGATGCAATACAGATTGCACTGTTAGAGAGTAGCTGGTTCTCGGCGTCGGGCGAAGAAAAACGAGGGTGAGAGTAGGTTATTATGCGCGGTGAGTGCGAGGGCGATGATTGGAGACCAGCAGGGCGGCGGGACGGCGGAGAACAGCCTGACAGTATATGTATTCGGAAGATGGTGAGCGTCGAGTCTAAGGAAGGAAGTGTGGGTGGTAAATGTGATCGATGTCGTGGATGAAGGATGGCGGAAGTGTAGATTGCAATGAGTATAGCAAGGCCGTGTGTGTTGAGAGTAGAACGGCAGGGACATTTCAGGCTGAATTGCTGATTGGCAGCGGGGCTGGTAGGAAGCGGGGCTGCTGAAAAGCAGAGCTGGCGTGTCGGCAGCGGGGCTGGTCAATGGCTGGATCGATGGGTAGCGTGGCTGAGCGCTGCGGGCCGGATCGCCTGACAAGAGAAGGACGGAAAGGTCGAAAGACGACAAGCCTGGTGAGCGACAGCGAAGCTGGATGACAGAGAAGAAAAAAAGGAGGGGGATCTGTGGAGGCAGCACGAGAGCTGGATCAGCGCCGGGAGCCAGCAGGCAGGCAGCCGGGCGGGGGAGGTGGATGGGGAGGAAGCGCGGGGGTGGAGTCGCTCCCAATAAGGCGCGGCAATAAGCGCGTTCCCGGAACGGTGCGCATTCCTGGGGCGGGTCCCCGGCCGCCGCTGGCGCCGCCCGCGCCGCGCGGGGCTGAATAGGAATGCGCGCTTCCGGAGGTCCTGGACCACGCGGCGGCGGCAGCGGTGGCGTCGGCGGCGGCAGCGGACGTGGCGGCAGCGGAGGCGGCGGCGGCGGCAGCGGAGGCGGCGGCGGCGGAGGCGGCGGCGGCGGCGGCAGCGGAGGCGGCGGCGGCGGAGGCGGCGGCGGCGGAGGCGGCGGCGGCGGTGGCGGCGGCGGCGGCGGCGGCGGCAGCGGCAGCGGTGGCGGCGGCGGCGGCGGCGGCGGCGGCAGCGGAGGCGGCAGCGGAGGCGGCGGCGGCGGCGGGGGCGGAGGCGGTGGCGGCGCGCGCCGGCCAAGGAGAGACGAGGGGTGCAGGGCTAGCCAGGGCATACGAATGAGGAACTCAGGATAATATAAACGTCGAATGTATGACAAATTGTCTCGTGGGAATTCTACGAGCTGGAAAAGGCAGATGAATGTAGAAATATTATAATACTGATGAAATATTAAAGAATAGTTTGTTTAAGGAGAGATGCAGTGAGAAGTATAGTTTTGTAAAATATATACAAACAAGGAGAAAAATATAAATAATATGTTAGGTTTGAAGGGTTATTTAAAGGAGTGAAAAGAGGGAAGGAAATATTAGAAGAAATATTCAAATATTCGATTTAACTCAGAGGACTGAATAGTAGAAAGACGTGGGAAGAGAAAAGGGGAACAATAATGTTGCAAATAGACATGAAAATTAGCCATCCAGCAAGATTGGCAGGATCAATGTAAAAAGAATGAAATGACAACAGGGTTTCGGTCAAGCGCATGAACATAGAATGCAAAAATTCGTTACAAAACTCAAATACAAAGATACGATATGTTTGAGACGAAAGTCAACAAATATATCAGAAATATAGGATGAGTCCGGATCTGAATCTTTAAATAACAGAAAGGAAACCGGTGAAACGAACTCAAGAAACAGAAGAGGGGAAAAGGAACGGAGAAATCGTTGCCATCAGCTACCGCCACCACGTTGAAACGCGCTGACGTCGGCATTGGAAGATTTCCGAGTCGACGCACTCCTCAAGCTGGGAGCATCGAAAGAGCAACAAAGTGTCATCGGAAGAAAATTACGTCCAGCTTTTATCTGGAACCTTTCAAGAGCCAGAGCGATGGAGACCAGAAAAAACGATTGCGTTTCCCGCTCGCCAGTTTTGTCGAGAAAGAATCTCGTCCGAATACCAAATACATATTCACTACTGCAAATGGAAATGTGTCGTAAATTTCATGTGTCTCGACGAAGAAAACATTAATAAACACGGGGACTAACACGAGAAATTATTCTCGTTCACATTTCTCGCAGCCACGCTCTGAAGGGATACGTTGTAATAAAGGGCGAGAGTGTGGGCGGGTGAAGGGACAGCTTCCCACTCCGGAAGTTGGCGATCTGCGAGTTCCTGCCCCCAGCAAAACTCATTTCCGTCCAACTTTGTCCTCAGCTTGTCACATTCTCGCCTGCAAGACAATTTGTCACCAACACATTTTCCATTAACGTTGTGCTTCTAGGTAGTCCGAAAGTACCGCTGTGATCCCGTACAAGTTGGCAATTTTAATTACAAGGAGAAAATTAAATTATTCATTTTTTTGGGTTCTCAGCATGAAACATTTCTGTATTTACAGAAGTGTCACGAGGAGGATAAGAATAGCAAATCAACAAACATACAGTTAAAAAAAGAAACAATATTCAATTTATTTCAATTATCAATTTCAAAATTTGAACTGAAACAATGGCGAAATTTAACACTCGTTATTTAATTAATTTAAATCAAGGTGTTCCAAATAAAGCATTTTAACAATCGTTTTAAGGTACTATAAAATTAACAGCATCTCGCGTCAAGTACAAATTATATTTAGAATTTAGGAGATGTGCATGTTGGGGTTTCAAATGTCAGTAAGAAGGTTTTAAATTTCAGAAAAAAATATTGTTTATATTTTGGTTGGTAATCAACGCTTTCTTTCTTTCTTTATTTATTTATTTATTTATTCTGCTGACGGAGTATGCTGGAACAAATTAACTCTTTCTTGAAACTGAAAACAGCTTTGTCACAGCAATACTTTTTTTAAAAAAATTGTGCTGTAAATGTTTTTGAAAGTCGTACCTTCATTTTGTATTTATGGAATGAAAAACTGGGCAGTACATATTCACCAATTTAGAGACTATCTTATTGAAGGAAATAATTTATTTGATTTCAGCTTCCAATTTTCATAAACTATTAAATGGAGTCTCCTTTCTTCGCCACACTAATTTCTACTCAAGTTACCTTGTACCTTTGTACTGTTGAGAACTACTTTCATATTCACTAAATACTGTATCGAAAACAATATTCTTTGAACCGGTACTATTCCAACGACAAAGCACATGCGTATTTTAAAAATTTTATCAAAAACACATTTGAGCAAGATTTTTCCGGTAAATTCCGTTTCTTGTTTAATGATATACACCAATTTATAATAAATGCAAATTACTGCTTGGAAGAAGTAAACACGAACGTATTCTTTCACAATTCGTTTAGCTGTGTTTACATCACCACTGATTTGTAAACATAGCCCGTATCTTTTTTAACCACCGGTATTTCCTATAGCACAATATCGCAACGTAAAATCTCCCAACTTTCTTCCCCATTGGTGCAGGCTGCGAGACTAACTCGAAAGGGGTGGTAGCCTTGCCTCCCCTACTCATTTCCATAGAATGCACCTTGGAAATGAATTACAAATGGAAATAACGATATGATGAATGAACATAGAAATTAAGAAAGGAAGCGAACGCAAAGTGTCGACATTCCCGCGTTCGCAGCAGAGAGCCGATAACGGCAACAAATTGCACCGAGGAGTCACGTAGCCCCGCAGCGCCGCTCCCCACGGGCGCGCTTTCCGCCTACGATAAGGCGCTTTTGCGCTAAAAGCTCCAATGATAGAAAAGCCTGATACAGCCTCAAGGTCGATTCGGCAAACCCATTAGTTACCGGTGGCGTGGCGTTTTTATCGAAACAAATTTGCGTTGAGTATCTAAGGCGGGTAAAGTGCCAACTCGCATAAATTAATCATGATTTGTTAATTAGAACCAGGCGACCTCGTTGTGGATGCAATCATTAACAAAGATATACATTATTAATTTTTGTGCTAATTTAGACGTAATTATTTTTGGTTTCCATTAATACAAATAAACGAATTCCAAGAATGAATTCAGACCAAATGGTTTTATCCCTTATCAACGAATGAAACAGTAAGTAAACCATACCAAACAATGAACGAAGGAACAAGTAGCGGCATGTTTGCATAAACGTCGCTAAACAATATGTAGTAGTATATGTTGAAATGGGCGTGTAACTACGTTTAATGCTGTTACAAGTAAGGGGTTTGCTTTTCCCAAACATGTGTGTTTTAGTGTTAGAGCATCCACGTAAATGCTGTGGATGATATTGAAATAGTCGATGAGATAATTACATAACGACCGCAATATACTACACGCTTGCGATCAGGGTAGAGGAACAATGTGCATAACTAAATCGCAATGACTTTGGCCATTTTAACCCAAGTAAGACCAAAATTAGTAGCTATATGGATATGGCTTTTTAAACTTTGGAAATTAATCGGAAAACTGAATTTCGTAAAATCTTTAATGCATTTAGGAAGATATATTCTTCAGCCGTACATAATTTAAGAAGAACGTCTTCGCTAAGAAATAAGTAATTTGTAATCTCTTTCATACAACTATCGATTGGCACGAAACTCACATAACTTCCTTAGAGCATAATGACCCAGTATACCATTAGCATAGAGGTCCTATATATTGTTTCTCTTCTCCTTTTTTTTTGTTTTGGGGGGTCGGAACGCAGGAGGGCACTCCAGTCGGTTCCTCAAAAGGACCGAGAATCCTGCGCGTACAGTTACACAGGAGACCGCCTGGAGGTCAGACGGTTAAGAGGCCGGAAAGAATATTTCGCGGCTTTCTTTAAACCACGCCGCATTCACCGCCGCCATCAGTCACCACACCCACCACAGTC
This sequence comes from Acheta domesticus, assembly GCA_031308135.1. Taxonomy (NCBI): domain Eukaryota; kingdom Metazoa; phylum Arthropoda; class Insecta; order Orthoptera; family Gryllidae; genus Acheta; species Acheta domesticus. The sequence continues at coordinate 115,096,508 of JAHLJT010000631.1, read as the reverse complement.
GCCGCCAACTCCACCTCACCCCTCCCTGGAAACCACTTTAGCTAACTGGTGGCAACGTCACAGGGTACTGATGTTGTCCGACACCGATATTTCATATTCTACTGCCATTCCTATTTCTGCTAGCAATACTATCTCTCTTACCACCACTGTAGGCTTAATTGCCTCCAACCGTACAGTTCCACCATCACAGCAATATATTTGCCGTTACGAGTATTATACCCACCAAATCAACCGCTCACCTCACACAGAGACATACCACAGATGCATTTCTCCAACGCATTCCCTTTCCTCAACTACGGACGCCATTCACATTAACTAGCATCGCCGCGTGCGACGGTAGTACTAATGTGTGCATCGATAGTAATTGCTACATTCTCCTCAGCCATTGCCGCAAACAAATCTGCCCCAGCCTACTCTATTCTCAGATATCACATCTCTCCGCCAGTACCATCGCCGACACATTGTCGTGTACAAGGAAAGTGACACACCTCAAAATTCGTCAGTTTTTAGTTCAATGTAGAAATATAGACACAACACTATAATTTTACTAGGAAAAATATATGTAGTTCTCATGACAGCCGGTATACAGACAAAACACCGTCTTTCAGTACAAAATAAACGGCTGCGCTTAGAATAAAATCGTTCTTCTGAAAAAGACCAATATTTGAGACGCGTGACTTATTTGCGCAGCGAGGAAATTCGCTACTATCCCCACTGTAGCCATCCTCAACGGCAGACGACACCGGCGGCCCACCGCCTCTGCCGCCCAAAGGCCTTGGCCGCCACGAGGGAAAGGGCGCGGGGCGGGGCGGGGCGGGGCGGGGCGGGGCGGCGCACCGCGTCGGCACGCGCGTTTGAACGCGGGCGGAAGGCGGGTCACATGGGCGCCTTCACAGGAGCCGAAAGCCACTTAAAAGCGCAGGCAAATCCCTGCGACGCGACGTGGCGTCGGCGGCGGGCAGAGAAAGAGGAGAAGGTGGAGGCGGAGGCAGGGGGAAGGGGATGGATTGGCGGAGGGGTGGGAAAGAGGAGATGGAGGCAGATGTGGTGGCGGGGGTGGAGACTGGGAAGGGCGTAACGAAGGTGGACGCGTGGCTGGGTCGGCAGAGTCAAGGTGGGGGGGAGGCGTTTTGAGGAGGGGAAGGGTGAGGATGGGGTGGAGAGATAGAGGTGGCGGGGGTGGAGACAGAGATTGGGGCAGCGAAGGCGGAACGCGGGGCCGGCGCGAGGGAGTTAGGGTGATGTTTCGGGCGACGTGGGGGGGGGGGGGGGGGGGAGGGGGGGAGGGCGGGGTGGAGGGATAGAGGGGGCGGGGCGGTGTCGTCTGAGGCTCCGGTGGCGCAGGCGCGTGGGGAGGCAGCTGCGCGCGCGGCCCCGCCCCTTCCGCCAGATGCCTCTCCGCGCGAGGGGAGGCCTCCCCCACTTCGTCCATGCTTCATTCTCAAACAGTTTCCTTTCGGTTTCTTCCGCTTGTTTTCACCGTTAGGGCGGGAAAAAATGGAAAATGGCCCAGTCATTAATACAGTTTATTACATAATATTCTATAATTTCGTTATATATAACTTATTTTCATTACACCCAATACTTTTATTCCCATAAATTTAATTACATTCCAGTAAAATGAATTCTTCATTTTCTTCTGCAATATGTTTCCGAAAAAATTAGACCTCGTAGTTTCCTGGACCTCTCTTTTTGTGCCTCTTGATATCTGGCTACACTATTTTTCGGAATCATATTAAGATATTTTGTATAATTTGAAATTAAACCGTATTGATAAAACCTTTTACATGCATTTAATTGTAAATCAACATTTTGGACGAATCCCACCACTCGCTTGCTCACTCTGTTGATGTTTTTGAATAGTCGAGTTAAAGGAACTATCTACTTTGCAACTAAATGTTCTTACGCTAACTACCAAAGTTGTTGGCGTATTTGCCACGGTTTTCTCAAGAACTCTCCTTCAACACCGTATCTCATGTACATGTGATGAAATTTACATAACGAAAGTTAGCATTCTACAACACGAACGTTGAGTGAGTACACTGATACGCGTGTGCACGACTGTTCGAATCTGTTGGTCTTCACTCCCCAAAATCAGTACCATTAAATTAACTCCACGCACCAAATCATTTCCGAGTACCAACTCACGCGCTCCAGTGGAATCAACATGGGGCAACCGCGCGTGCTCTCCTCTTCGCGTTTCGTTCCCGCCAAAGAACAGTGTTTCTCCTTCTGACCGAGCTCCGCTAATTTCACATAACCTTCGTTCCGTGCACTGTTATCACCGTCACGTAGCCCCGCCTCGCACATCTGTGCTAATCACAGGCCTGCTCTGCCCTCTGCAGCTTTTCTCCGGACGACGTGCGATTTATGCCGAACGTTTGTGGAACTCTACTCGGCTCAAGCGCCTCGCTTTCTCAGATCGCTTCTCGCGAAGGAGCTGTGTTGCTTTGATGTTCCTAATTCCTCGCAACGAAATGCGGAAACGTACTAGATGAAATGAACGTTAAACCCAGTTTCACATTACAATTTCGTGAACTTGTTATATTACAAAAGTGGCGCATTTGGGACACCATATAAATCATATGACTATTTCTAAATTATTATTAGCCAAATTATTACTATTATTATTATTATTATTATTATTATTAGTATTAACCAAATTATTTTTATTATTATTGCGTTGACAGTTGGAGTAAAACTGTTGAGTTAAATGTGTATGCAGTGGAGTTAATGCATGTATGCTGACGAGTAACATGTGTGTGGAATCCCTGAAATTTTATCGCAAAATGATGAAAGCAATAGATTTTTTCAATGTAATTGTATAATCAACAATGTTAAAATAAGGATCTATTGTTATGTTCTTGTTAAGGATCTATTGTAATGCAATACTCAAAAATACATCATTCTGTATTATCCTATCATTTACGTATTATTTTACAGAAAAAACACTAATATTGCAGTTAGTATTTCATTCCTATCTATCGTCGTCAACTTATACGCATTTTGCCGAATGCCCTTCACTGTTTCGTAACATTACTTCAGATGATCACCACCAATTACAAAATTAAAAGCTCTTGACGGCCTTTCTCAAACAAACCATATTCTCAAGTTATCTTGACTCTCGGAAGAACACTATTTCTGCGACAGCTGTTTACAAACACTTATCTCCCGGGTGGAAGACGTCCTCAAGGAGTGCCATCCGGTGGGAATATTGGCTGAGTCAAAGCTCGCCGCCACCGCCGCCGCCCTCCTGCCTCTCCCGCAGTCATCTCCGCCCCGGCAGGCGAGAGTCGACCCCTCACACGGCCGCCCCCGCTACAGCGGCCGCACAGTGGTCCGCCATCGCGTCGAGGGCAAGCACATCATCCTGCAGGGAAACCCATAGCCAGAAGAGCCTTATAAACCAGTGTTGTCAAGGTCGATGCCACGAGCGGGCGTCTGTGGCACGAGTGCCACGACGAAATCGCCCCTTCAAGCAGTTCTTCATCCTCTCACCAGAGACAACGCCATCCCTAATGTAAAACGGCGCTGTTACTAGTAGTTTCCTTTCCCGACGCTAGTTGCGCAGAGTAGCTCGTGGCATGCTACGGAGCCACGATGCGTGCCACTGCACCAGTAGACGACGTTGACGCCACTGTTATAAACGAACAAACCTCGCTTGTAAATCGCCGGCGCATTGTTTCTCGATGAGCGAACAATGAAGCAGAGATCGAAGCCGAACGATTTACAGTGACAACAATTGACTGATAGGAATGTCATAAGGTTCGAAACCGACGGTACCGGATTTCCTACTCTACACGGAGTCCAATACGTGGGGTCGGTCACGGGGCAGAACTTCGTCTGTAAGAGAATTCTAGTGGCTGGCTTCTGTGATTGGTAGCTGTTCTATATTTATCCGATCAATTCCGGGAAAATGCTGCAGTACCCTAACAAACGGACCAAGGACAGTGCACCAAATTCCCTTCAGCATCCTTGTACCTTCCTCTACACTAGCACACACACACATTACACAACCACACAAATTATGAGACCAGATTAGAAATTGTCTCAGCTGGGTCGCAGCCCGGCTGGGGAAGATGCCTGGAGAGACAGAAAAACTGAATTCAACACGTAGGTTGGCGCAAGATTTCGCATTGCGGTAACATATTTACAACTGACACGAGGCTGTCTCGTCAAGCAAGAGTTGCTCTTGGATGCCTGGCTTATCTACCTTCACCTCGATAGCTTGGCTTGCGACGAATGGAAATCTTGCCGCCGCACTGCCGACTGATTTAGTGAATAAGGTCTTTTCGGTGTCACCGAGCTTGCATCCAAACAATGAGTTTACGGTCACTCTATGTGGAACAGACGATGGATAAAATAGGTTCGTGAAGTGTTATTTCGAGTTTCACGCCCTTTGATTCTATCTTTACCGCATTGGCATATCTAATCATAAATTATTATCATACTACTTATTCATCAATTCATTCAGCATCCCGGATAGACTGACGTAGACTTCGGAACTGGAGTAACAATCAAGCATATCTTGCATGAGTCACAACGAAGTCATTCTAACGACGAAATAATTAAGTAAATTTTGTGGCATTCATATATATAAATTGAGAAACGAAATGAACCTATTATATTTATTGTTTTATGATTTTGTGAACTTTCTACGTCCATTTTATTGACGAGAGGTATTTCAATATTGCCAGTATCAACAATAATTTAACACTCAGAATGGTATTCCAGAAAACATTTCTTTTTTCACATACAATCACAAAGAAACATAATTGTTATACAGTGGCTCACATTAATATTTGGACAAACACAAATACTGAACGCGTTTCTTGTTTGACTAATTTTTTGTACGTGCGCGGAAGTTACAGGTGAGGAAATGCAAAGGAACTGTTAGGAAAGAGAATAATACAAAGAAAATGTTTCTGATGCACAAATTACGTTTCATAAACACTGATTTATGAGCGAATGTGCAAGAATACGAAGTTACATTAATATTCGGACACGTAATGGAAAATGTCCTGTTTCCCCTCGCCACTCACCTAGATAGCGCGATAAGTGCACCATTCCCTACCCAGGACAAATGAAACTATGCAGTCAGTCGCCGTAAATATTTTCGGCTGGAAGCATCACATGCAATGGGGCGCAAGGGAAAGAACTCGATGTCCGAGCAAAGGCAGCTTGTGTGCTACCACGAAAAGGGACGAAAAGGGAGAATGCAAATCTTTTACGCATGAGCAAGAGCACGGTGCACAAAATCACTAAGAGATTTGAGAAAGAAAACGGAATTGAATTTAAACCGCAACAAGGATAACGTAAGAAGATCCGCGAAAGAGAGCAGCGTGCAATTTTGAGGAAAATACGAGAAAATCCGGAGATGAGTGCCGTCTAGCTGGCAGCGGAACTGCGTGAAGCGTCAGGGACATCTGTGCATCCCGAAACAGTGCGCAGAGTAATTAGGAATGCCGGATATCACGGCAGAGCGGCCAGGAAGAAACCTTTTATCGGTGCTCGGAATTGATCTAAACGACTTCTTGTAGATGACAAAAAGTTTCATATTTTTGGCAATGACGGTAGGAAAATGATACGCTTAAACCAAATACAGAATTGCAACCTAAAAACGTAGTGTCAACTGTGAAACACGGAGGTGGACACAATGGTGTGGGGCTGCATATCAGCTGTTCGCGTGGAGGAATTGGTGTTTATTAAAGACACAATGGACAAGCATCAGTATCTCAACATACTGAAAGAGAATTTACACAAATCTGCTGATACACTGAGCATCCGGAACTCGTTTTAATTTTATCAAGATAACGACCCGAAACACAAATCATATTTAGTGCGGGAATGGTTGTTGTACAATTGTCCAATAGTGCTAGAAACGCCGCCTCAGTCTCCTGGCCTCAATCCAATCGAGAATGTATGGCCTGAATTGGAATGTAGGAGCATCCCAATTACGTCAAAGCCCCATCTGCAAACGAGAATCATGGAAGAATGGGCACAAATTGGACAACAGTACCAGAATAGAATTATTGCTTCAATGCCAAAGAGATTGCAGCAAGTCATTGATGTGCTACAAAGATGCAATGATTATGCTACAAAGTATTAATTTTCTTTTCGTTTATTTATTCATTTATATTATATTTCATTTCACGTGTCCGAATATTACTGTGGCTAACGAATCCAGGCAATTTTATTTTGTTTTATATTTTATTGAATGCGTCAACGTCAACTTCGGCAGTTTTATTTTGTTTATACTGTTATCCGTTAATAAAGGAACAATTATGTTTCACTTTCTTGCTTATATTTCTTTCGTACAACCGTCAAAATATCGCAGAACTTGTGATTTCTGGAGTATATCTGGGTGTCCGAATATTAAAGTGAGGCACTGTATTTATTATGTACTACTTCTAAGTGAAACACATTTCTTCACACCAATTGAAATCATTTACTGTTGAAAATATAATTATTTTATACTATAACAACTATACTCTCAAAGAAGTTGCCATTTCACTAATTACAGCCAAAACTGTTTTCAATTTTGAGGTAACATTATGAGCATAATTTATGAGAAGAAACATGTGATAAGTTTGCGGCACCTGCCGAAATCGAACTCGCAGGCCAGCTACTATGATGAGTTTTCCATATTTTTTTCTGATCTCTTGCAAGCGAATAAGAGCTGCAATCTACCACCGGGACCACAGCCCTCGAGCAAACTTTTCTTGTCTATGGCGTCCTCTTTCCCAATCTGTGAACAAGCTGCTCGCCTATTCCGCGAGTTCTCTCGAGGAACTGAATGCGTTTCGTGGAGAGAGAAATAGAATAATAATAATAATAATAATAATAATAATAATAATAATATCACGAATTATTTGACATCACTAATTACTATTATTTGTTGTTGTTGTTGCTTTTTACTGATTTGCGTGTTTTGCAATGCACGCCTTTGGTCCATCGCGAGCTGGTGTGGCTGGGCCGCCGCGCAGTGCGGCGCCGCGCCGCGCCCCGCGTGACCTTGCCCCGGGGCCGAGGAGGCGCTCGGCCGCCAAATTAACGGAACCCAAAAGGACCACGAAGCGCGGCGGCGGCGGCGCCAGGCCCTCGCCTTATATGGAGCGACTCTTTGGCGGCGCGGCGCGGCGCGGCGCGGCGCCGGTCGCAGGAGTCGCACGCCGCAGCGGCGGAGGTTGCAGGGGGCGGTGGAAGCGGCCGTGGTTGCAGGGGAGGCGGTGGCGAAGATGGGTGGGGCGCGTCTTTTGATGGAGACTGACAGGGGCAAAGGCTGGATGATGCCTGCAACTGCGGTTGCGGACGTGACTACAAGCTTCTAGTGCAACTGGTTGTGAATAAGACGCAGATTAGTTACAGGGGCTTGTGTTGGCAACAGGAGTGGTGATGTAGGAGCAGATGTCCATGGTAGATAAGTTGAAGAGGTGGGAAAAAAGAGGTAATGATGGCTTTTGCGATTATAGAAATAGAATTGTAGAAAAAACACTTAAATCTTTAAAATATACGTCGGCAGACAAAAGGAGGCCAAGATTTACCCATTGAATCTACACGGCGAGTCCACGTATATCAGCACGCAGCCGGCAGATGCAGTACGGGACGCAGCGATCGGGAGGTCAGATAAAGGGGAGGCAGTAATAGCACAGAGCCAATGGCAGACGCAGCCAGAAAAAGAAAAGCACGTCTCGGTGCCATCCACGAGACTCATGGCGGCGTGGGGTCACGCAGCCGAGTGGAAAAAAAAACTAATGACGTATTTTGTCATGCGAGCGCGCGAGCAAGCGATGCGGGCCCAGCGGGATGCCACCGCCGCCACCGCCGCCACCGCCGCCGCCGCCGCCGCCGCCGCCGCCGCCGCCGCCGTCGCCGCCGCCGCCGCCACAGCCGCCGCCGCCGCCGCCACAGCCGCCGCCGCCGCCACAGCCGCCGCCGCCACAGGCGCCGCCGCCACCGTCGCCACAGCCACCGCCGCCGCCATCGCCACTCGCCTGCGCCACATGGCACTTGCGCGACGCCGTAGCCCTCCCGCATCTGGAGCAAGTGGCGGGAGACTGGCAAGTCAGCTTCCGGTCGCCGCCGCGGGGGACGGCAGGAGTCACCGCACGCCCCCGCGTACCCGCGGGGCCCGTGAGACCGCACGCGGGAACACGCGGGGGACCGCCGCAACCGCTGCGAAACACTCCGCGCCCGACTGTTTGTTTGGTCGAGAGTCAAGTTTCATGCTTGCGGAGACGTCTGGGGACTCCTGGTGGACGGAGTAGTGTTTTCGCTCTTCAATGTGAAGCCGTTCTGCAACTGAATAAGCTTAACAACGCACTGATGGTGTAGAGGGGGAAAAGCTGATGAGTTGGGATGAGAAAAGAAGTAAACAGTTCCAACTTTGTCAGTGCGAAACAAGTATGCGCACTGCATTCGATATAAGCGTATGCAATATTTTACTTACCATCAAAACATTCTGGAGACTGATTATTGGTAATATTTGCCTAATGATACCAGCAAATATACCAGCAGTCTTTTTTCCGCAATATACAAGATTTTACATTATGCAAAGCAATACTGAGCAATTTTCGTTTGATAGAATCGCGATTGATGTTCATATTGGACGGATTTCCGCATTCTACGCTGAGGGCGACTCCCGATTATAGGGTGCATTGCACGTTCATTCTGTCGACCACTCACGGCTCGGCTTATAAAAGATTTTCTGCAGTTCACATGGGAGGGGTTTGAACAACTATCCTATAATCCGGATCTCGTCCCTAGCGATTTCCATCTTTTCTTTCGCCTGATGAAGTTCCTGGCCCGTCAGCATTACGCGTATGGCAGAAATGCAGACTAGGGGTGGCTATCCCAGGCGGCAGATTTGTATGATTGATGGAATCAATATCAATCCAGATGTTGATTCCACATAACAATGGTCTCAATTATGATGGTGATTATAACGAGAAATAGTGTAAAATGTGTGCGGTGTCTGGTACAATAATTTCATGACATTGTGTTTTATTTGGTTGACTACCTACGGAAACGTACTTTCAGTAGTCGCTTCGAACATACGTAGCAACAGATGTCAACATAAAATCATTATATGACTAGGTGTTCTCTTATAGTGGACTACAGACTACGATTGATAATGATTGTCCCTTAATGTGTATCAACGAAATCAATATACAGCATAATATTTTGCTAGATTGTGCAGAAATTCATAGGACTCGTTTTCGTGTTAGACATTTTATTTCGAATTCACATGTTCCAGATGCACAACAAATGCCCAATAGACAACATTCCAACTTCAATCAACATCAACATTTTTTTTTATAAAACCGATGCCTCACCAAGAAAAAATAATTCTACTCTTTCCATAATATGTCTTCGAAATATTAAGACCAGGGAAATTTTTGAGTGAAATGACTCAGTGAGACGCAAACGAATGAGACTCAGAAAGTCATAAAAATGACGCAGATGAATAGAGGCGTAGGAAACAGCCAACAAAAGACGCCAGTAAAATTTCCAGGCCAGCCCCCAAGGGGCGCCCTGCTCCCCCGAGGCGCCCCGCCCGCATTCCCACGCAGCGGCAGATGACGGACAAGCAGCCCCCGCTGCCACCCCTGCGGAGGGTCGCCCGGGTAAATGAGTGCGTAGGGGGCACGAGGGGCGAGGGCGGGCGCGCTCGTCACCAGAGCTATTGGACCCCGCCGCCGCGCCTCCATGCAGCGCTGCTCTCCTGTCAATGGTGCAGCCCTTGCCGTCGATATTCACCACCGCCTCGTCTTACCGCCTCACTCCACTGCCTCTCTGACGCCTCCGTCGCAGCCTTCGCCTTTGCAGCCTCCGCCTTCGCCTTTGCAGCCTCCGCCTTCGCCTTTGCAGCCTCCGCCTTCGCCTTTGCAGCCTCCGCCTTCGCCTTTGCAGCCTCCGCCTTCGCCTTTGCAGCCTCCGCCTTCGCCTTTGCAGCCTCCGCCTTCGCCTTTGCAGCCTCCGCCTTCGCCTTTGCAGCCTCCGCCTTCGCCTTTGCAGCCTCCGCCTTCGCCTTTGCAGCCTCCGCCTTCGCCTTTGCAGCCTCCGCCTTCGCCTTTGTAGCCTCCGCCTTCGCCTTTGCAGCCTCCGCCTTCGCCTTTGCAGCCTCCGCCTTCGCCTTTGCAGCCTCCGCCTTCGCCTTTGTAGCCTCCGCCTTCGCCTTTGCAGGCCTCCGCCTTCGCCTTTGCAGCCTCCGCCTTCGCCTTTGCAGCCTCCGCCTTCGCCTTTGTAGCCTCCGCCTTCGCCTTTGCAGCCTCCGCCTTCGCCTTTGCAGCCTCCGCCTTCGCCTTTGTAGCCTCCGCCTTCGCCTTTGCAGCCTCCGCCTTCGCAGCCTCCGCCTTCGCAGCCTCCGCCTCCGCAGCCTCCGCCTTCGCCTTCGTAGCCTCCGCCTTTGCCTTCGCAGCCTCCGCCTTCGCAGCCTCCGCCTCCGCAGCCTCCGCCTCCGCAGCCTCCGCCTCCGCAGCCTCCGCCTCCGCAGCCTCCGCCTCCGCCTCCGCAGCCTCCGCCTCCGCAGCCTCCGCCTCCGCAACCTCCGCCTCCGCAGCCTCCGCCTCCGCAGCCTCCGCCTCCGCAGCCTCCGCCTCCGCAGCCTCCGCCTCCGCAGCCTCCGCCTCCGCCTCCGCAGCCTCCGCCTCCGCAGCCTCCGCCTCCGCAACCTCCGCCTCCGCAGCCTCCGCCTCCGCAGCCTCCGCCTCCGCAGCCTCCGCCTCCGCAGCCTCCGCCTCCGCAGCCTCTGCCTCCGCAGCCTCCGCCTCCGCAGCCTCCGCCTCCGCAGCCTCCGCCTCCGCAGCCTCCGCCTCCGCAGCCTCCGCCTCCGCAGCCTCCGCCTCCGCAGCCTCCGCCTCCGCAGCCTCCGCCTCCGCAGCCTCCGCCTCCGCAGCCTCCGCCTCCGCAACCTCCGCCTCCGCAGCCTCCGCCTCCGCAGCCTCCGCCTCCGCAGCCTCCGCCTCCGCAGCCTCCGCCTCCGCCTCCGCAGCCTCCGCCTCCGCAGCCTCCGCCTTCGCCTTCGTAGCCTCCGCCTTTGCCTTCGCAGCCTCCGCCTTCGCAGCCTCCGCCTCCGCAGCCTCCGCCTCCGCAGCCTCCGCCTCCGCAGCCTCCGCCTCCGCAGCCTCCGCCTCCGCAGCCTCCGCCTCCGCCTCCGCAGCCTCCGCCTCCGCAGCCTCCGCCTCCGCAACCTCCGCCTCCGCAGCCTCCGCCTCCGCAGCCTCCGCCTCCGCAGCCTCTGCCTCCGCAGCCTCCGCCTCCGCAGCCTCCGCCTCCGCAGCCTCCGCCTCCGCAGCCTCCGCCTCCGCAGCCTCCGCCTCCGCAGCCTCCGCCTTCGCCGCCTCCGCCTTCGCAGTCGTCTCCTCCGTGTCTGGTCTTGTGGTTGCTTCATCTATACCGCCTCGGGCATCCCTTGCGTGGCGCCGCGTCTCTCGCCAGCGCTGACTCACCCCCTGCGTCTCGACCTCCACAGCAGCTGAAAGGCGCCGGCGCCCCTGGCTTGGTTGCCTTGGCGTCGCTATAGCAACAAGCTCCGACATGCTCTCCGATGGGAGCCTGCGCTTCTCTTTGCCACATGAACAAGAGTCTACACTAGTACACATTTGAGAATCTTAAGAAAACTGTTTTTGAAGGTTGTTTCGAATGCGAAAACAATTATTTGGGGTGTTACATCGTGCTTTTTGCCAAGGAGACCAAACAGAAGGGGAATCGCTTGACTGTTTTATGTAGTGGTCAGGTTCCCTCACACCGCTTCAAGGATCAAACCCTTTCACATTTGGCTTCGTAAGAAAGCATAGCTCGATTGAATTCCGGCCAATATCTTGGGAGGGGAAAGGAGGAAATAATATTGTAGTTAAATCTCCATTAATGAAGCAGATAAATGTTCTCGCGCAGTCGAGAGAAATCCTTGATCCCAGGTGAACGTGACAGAATCTTCGAAACTGTGAATGTTATCAAAGTAAATTACCCCTATTTTTCGTAATTTTGTCTTCTTTAGCAGAAGATCCTGGCCCTCGTTTTTCTCCTCCTTAGAGCAGCGCATGGTTAAGGTAGAAATCTGTTTCAATAAGTCAAGAACATTCAATATCGTTTAATTCCGAAATAACAAACTTTTCTCGCCCTTCTTATCATTACAATACCAGAGTTATTTAAAATGAACATCGTTAATAGGAGCTTTTGTTCTTTTTCTCTTTTCATATTCTTCAAATATGACAGTGAAAGAGCGATCTTCCAAGCTTTGACACCAAGGGAGCTCTTCGTTGTTCTTACGAAAGAAACAGTGCGGAAGGCTTTAAAATCCTAAAGTCCTGGTGAAATAACACATTTGGAGACAAGCAATGGTGATTTTCTCTGCTCAAGTACAATGAGCTTAAAGATATGTAAGGAACTCTGTTACTGAGTTTGGCTGTCCAATATTCCCTACGTAAAAATTGCAATAATATCAAATCAAGAACAGTTCCTCAGAGCTTTAATACTATTCCTTGTAATAATCTTATTCATCATCATGAATGTCTGCTGAATCATTTGGTAGTGGAAGGCAGAGTAGGTGTGAGCTGCTACTCATTTGTGCACTAGCCGTTTCTCAAGCAGACGTTACAAGAAGAGCAAGGCTCCTCGTTCCAAGTTTTTCGACGAATTTTTCACATTCCGCTTCAACGCAGCAGCTACATAAAAAGGAATTCTCATTACGATGCACGGTAGCTGAGACTAATTTAGTCCCGACTACTTGAACAGAAGGGAGAGCCTCTTACGTACCTTATACGACACCCCATCGCCTTTGTATCCATAAATCCCACACACTTGGAACGGGTTCGAATTCGCAAACGCCGGCGGAGGCTGTCACGCTCCTCCGAGATCAGCCACACGGGAGTAATCCATCGCACACGCCCATTGTCTCTCGTAACCTGAGCTTTGCCGCAGGAGGCAGAGGCTCCGGCCGCGGAGACGGCAGTGGAAGTGGCAGTGACGACGGCGATGAGGGCGGAGGACAAAAAACAGAGGCAGAGGCGAAAGCAGAAGCAGAGACGAAGGTGGTTAGCGCTGTGGAAGTGGAGATGGTGGAAGAAAATGAAGGACAAGGAGGAGGAAAAGATGGAGGGAAATGTGGAGGAAAAGATGGAGGGAAATGTGGAGGAAAAACTGGAGGACAAGGTGGAGGAAAAGATGGAGGGCAAGATGGGGAAAATGATGAAGGAGACAGTCGAGGAAAAGTTGAAAGAAAAGTTGGAGGAAACAGTGGAGGAAAAAATGAAAGAAAGATGGAGAACACAGTGGAGGAAAAAGGTGGAAGAATCGCTGAGAGGAAGGCGGAGGAATAAGCAGAAAGAGGACGGAGGAGAAGGCGAACAAGATGTTGGAGGGGAAGGCGATTGGGGAGGGGATTGGAGAGGATAAGGCGCTGGCAGTGGCCAGGGCGTAGGCGTATGTGAGGACGAAGCCAAAGATAGACGAAGGTGAACGTGGAGCTGTAGAACCGGCGGCAGTGGCTACACCAAGGGCGGCGGCAGCGCGCATTCTCTGCCGCTCGGCTCGTTCTGCTTCTCTCGGCTGCGCCGGCGGCGGCGGCGGCGGCGGCGGCAGGAGGCGTTTTTCCGCCCGTTGCTCGCGTCCGCGCGCGGCGCGGGCGCAAGAGCGTTCGGGCGCCACGGAGAGCCGGCTCGTAATTCCAGCCGCGGCTCCCGTAGTAAATTCCCCCGGCGAAGGTGTCAGGCTCCATTTCAAAACAAGAGCAACGCGCTGCCCCGCCTCGGGCGGCCGGCCGCCTGGGCGTGCGCGGGTGCCGCGAGGGGAGGCCAGGGGAGCTGCCGCAGGTACGCGGAATATATGTAGACAGAACATACGTTATGCGTTTTGTCTCAATACAAAACATAACTTCAGACGGCACGAATGCCCGGTGCATGGAGGTTGTACTTCGTGTTCAGATGCAGTACTTCGGTATCTTGGTGAAGTGCTAGGCATGTGTTCAAATCCTGAAGTGGGCCTGAATGTTAGACTTATGTGTCGTGTGTGGAAAATATTCTGCTGATCATATAGCTAAAGTTCCCGAAAATGAATGCATTAAATTGCCAGAGAAAAACCTCGCATTTGGTGCTCGATGTAATCGATTTACGATCCGAAAAGCCTTAATGAAAACCTAATTTAATTTATAACAAAATCAATAGTAACACGGAAGCTCAGAACAATCATTTTTATCAATAACGTTGCTTGCCCGGCAGGGGTGTCAATGCGCTTTTATTGGAAAAGCTGAGGTGCTTTAGTACAGTAGCAGCTGCAGCTTCCACAAGCACCTCCTCTCTGTGCTGCTAAGTGAATGAGCATGCTTAGTGTGTTGTACGGCAACTCAATTGCGTACCGAGTATGACGAGGGCAAAGGCGATCGAGTTATCATGAATAATGGTTAATTCCACCAAAATAAGTTGTTGTATATAATACGCATTAAACTGGATAAATAATACTAGATATTTAGAATTTGTTACAGAAAATCAATTTGATGAGATGTTTGACATTTTTTTTGTTGACTGATGATTTTAAGCGCTAAAACGGATAGTGAAATATCTTCCCACTTAACATGTCAAGTGCTGTATTGATGAACATAAGTAATGAATTGCAAAAAATTGCTTAATAGCGGAAGTTGGCATCTGTATTTTTGAAGTATTTAATGTATTCAGTTTCGGATTATATTGGTTTTACCAACTGGTTTCACGACAGCCTGAATTGGTTGTAAACATATGTTAGAGGCCATAATTTACAAGCAATGGAAACAGGAACGTTGTATGTTTGTACTGCTACATGCAGAACACGCTTCCATTATGCGTTACCAGGAAAGGGCATATATCTCTTTTTATTTAAGGTTGAGTGAAGGAAAAATGCCTACTGGCGAGGGAATAGAAAACTCAAGAAAAACGACACTATTCTTTTAGAAAACGAAGAACTTTTCAAGGAGATATACGCAAGGACACAGACAAACATTAACATGAAAAATAAACAAATCAAACGCATAAGGTCGTTCACTCTTTATTCCAGGGAGTTCACGAGATGAGTATCCTAGTGATAGCAGCCCCTCTAACATTAAAACTACACAACTATAACAACAATGAAAAATACATAAACGTTACAAAAAACTAAACACCTCTCATGATGCTTTAAAACTCCCCAAAATTGTGAAATATTCCTCCAGATATAATTAGCTTTCAAGAAACCAACACCATCCCAAAAATACGCATGGTCATCACGATAATTATTTAGGCATATCACGATAATCATTTAGGCATATCTCGCACCAGAAACGATAATTTGTCGCACCCACTTAGACCAGACGGAAGAGTCAACCAAAGAAACTATTTCCTTTCACTTTGACGGACGCATCCAATGAGCCATCAAACACGAAATAACCAACACAGGGCACGTAAGTATTCCTCGTGGACTGGATTTTCCGGCCAGGCAAGAACAAACACACTGACAACCGGTGCCGGGCCGTGGGGGCTCATTTCCTCGACAGATCTCCGCCAGAGCCCGCGACAGGCAGTATTTAGAGCGGCGGGGGCAGGTTAGCTCACGTCGGCTGTCGTGTCCGGCGCTGCATCCGCCTCCAACGCCGCCACCGCCGCCGCCGCCGCCACCGCCACCGCCGCCGCCGCCGCCGCCACCGCCACCGCCGCCGCCGCCGCCACCGCCACCGCCGCCGCCGCCGCCACCGCCACCGCCGCCGCCACCGCCGCCGCCGCCGCCACCGCCACCGCCACCGCCGCCGCCACCGCCACCGCCGCCGCCACCGCCACCGCCGCCGCCGCCGCCGCCCCCACCGCCGCCGCCGCCGCCGCCGCCGTCGCCGCCGCCGCCCCCGCCGCCGCCCCCGCCCCCGCCACGGCCCCCCCCGCCACCGCCCCCGCCCCCGCCCCCGCCACCGCCGCTGTCACCGCCGCTACCACCGCCGCCGACGACGACGACGAGGCCGCCACCGCCTCGACGCTCGTCATTACCGCCGCGCCTCCATCTCTCGGCTACTGTCTCCCCTGCGGCGGCGTGGGCGACCTACACGCGCATCCGCTGACGAGGCTAAATGATGTCCTGCGACACTTCCACCGGACACGGAGAAGCTACCGGTCTCCGAGATCACGATCCCAGTCCGTCACGACCAGGAGTCCACAGACCTGTGCCGGAACGCCATTCCGAAATTGCTTTTTCGTTGTCTGTTCTTCTGTTTTTTGGGAGTTTTGATCTGCTATAATAAACAAAAACGTTCTGACACTGACAAAATTAAGAGTACACCCATGAATACGATTTTTCGAACATTCGTATCTGAATGCTTTCTGACAGCCTACAAGTACAGACGTTTAAGAACATTCTGGGTTTAAATTTGGTCAAGAATATTTTTTCTTGCCGCGAATCAAATACATTTAGCTACAATCACCATGGAGCCAGAATCGTTCTTAATTGGATGATTCTCAATAAATATAAATCGCTTGAAATTGGGATCCTACTTGAAAGTTTTATTCCGAAATTACGCTGTAATTGGAAATGTTTCATTGAACGCACTGATTTTCATCAGAGTCCAAGATTGTTAGTAAGAAATACTGAAAACGAAGAATTATTCAAGAATGTTTGCGAAATACCAACAAATAATGCTTCAGAAAACTGCGAATGGCGAAAGGCAAGAAACACAGTAATTAACCAGTTCATTGAAGATTAATATTGATGTAATATTTATTATCAATCACAAGACCTTTAACATCTCGACGCAAACCACTCGGGTTCAGAGCCTAGCAACTATCTTTTAATGCTATAACAGAATTTCAAAGTTGACGACCAATTACAGAGTTACTTGTTTTCAGGGCAGTAACGAAATGATGAATGAGGAATTAATTATTATATCACGTGGTTTGTCTTTAGCCACCATTCCACATATGGATTATCTACACTAAAATGAAAGGATGACGACTCGATCCTACAATCTTAGCCTGGAAAGGGTTTTCAATGCAGCTGACTGCACTCTAACGAAAAATGTCTGAAAATTTTACAAAACAACTATAACTTTGAAAAAACTTTTTAATCCTTCAAATTTTCTCCGAGCTTAACATCCAAGGCTCTTTAATACACATTTTGTAAAAGTTTATATATTATACAGATATTGGACATACGAGTATACTTTCTTTGAAGTGTAGGACTGAAGAAAACTTATTTAAAATCTATTTCCAAACACATTTTGTAGCTTAAACTTTGTAATTTTTGTTATTTGTTGAAATAAAATAACTCTTACAGTTTCTTGATAAACTTTCACATTTTTTATTTCTTCGGGGAGGGAACTATGTTTCAGCATTGCCCGGGCTCGAAATTGTCTAGCTCCGGCACTGATCTCCACCCTCGCTGCGTTGGCGGCGGCAATGGCGTCTGGCGGGCGCCGCGACGCCGTCCACTGGTCCGCTGTCGTCGTCCAACTCCGCCGCTGCCACCGCAGCATTCCTCCAACAACAGCACTCCCAAGCCATTTCTCAGGGCTGTTTCGGAATTCTCGCGTCTATTTTTACCAGCGGCGCCGACGCGGCGCCCGCCTTATAAGGCCGCTTCTTGTACCGGTTCCTCGTGCAAGGTGTTTCTCCGTCCGGATCGGATCGCTGAAGGATTCAGCCGCAGAGGCATTGTTTCTCCAATTCCAGACGGCGGCGGTGGCGGCGGTGGCGCGCGAGAGTCACGGCGAGGCCGCTAGGGGAGGCACGAGGCGCTTCCGGCGCGACGGTCCCCAGCTGCAGTGGCCCAGCGCCACGGCGCACCGCCCTTATTGGACACGAACGCGCCAAATTTCATTTATTTAATTTAAATTATTACCATCCAAAAGCAGTCAAAACAATACAATCAAAGCAGGAATGTATTATCTTTAATTATTCAATGATGAAAATGGAATGTGTTGGGGTGCAAATATTTTATTCCACTGGGAACCGAGTCTGCTACCGTGTGTTATCCAGAGACTGACGGTATGATGGCCTTGGAGGTGACCACTGCCCTCCCCCAAATGGTCAAAATTGTTGGGTGTTTTCGAATTTGGCGTCACTTGGGCGCTAAACGCTATCAGTTGCGTTTTTAAACCTATGGTCGCAGCGAGGATAACGACACAGCAAAAGTCTCAGTCACTTCTGCCCATTACTTGTGTCGTTCGCCGTTAATAGAATATGGTATCTGATTTGGGCGGGCATTGTCGGATCATGTTATTTGATCGTACATTTCAGGGCTCTTGTACCTGCTACAAGGGTGAGATGGCACATTGAGCGTTTTCCGACCTTCGAAAATCCATCACTTCTAGCGAGAGTGAATTTTTGAATCGTATATTTCCTTCGCCAGCCTCTGCGGTGCTGGGACTTGGAGCAGCGTCCAAGTAAGCGGGGTCGAGGACTGTGGGTAAGTCACTCATTAATGTTACCATCGTATGATTGCGATGTGGTTGGCTTCTGATACCATCACGTTTCCCATCTAAACTATCGTGCCATACATATTAATTCATCTTTCAACCTTCACCCTTCGTGATCATCCTACCGTCAGGACACAGTGGACGACAAAGGAAAACCGTCATAATGATCACAAGCCAAAACAAGGGACAGGCACAAAAGCTTAAGTCTAAACCCTCACCTATGCTCAGAAATGTGTATGGCATTCTTCACATACACACAATTTCCTTACAAATATGTAAAGAATTGTTATTATATGTATTATGGCTTGGAAAATTGCACAAAATATAAAGTTGTTAGAGCAACCGCTACATCCCAGTGTTATCAGAAATCCTCACACAACAGCTCAGCCACTATTCATTTATACAATTCGTATTTGTATACTATTATATCTGACAATGCGTTCATATAGTGATACAATATTTTAAATTATTTTCTCCTCATTGTAATGTTCTAGTTCTCGACTTCTTCGTACTTTTGGGTAAAATATTTCTGTTTAATATATTTCTCATTTGATTTAGATCTCTTTACATATATTGCAAGAACTAATTTTAATCCTCTTTCCATCCTTCCTTCTCTCCATCCATCTTTCTTGATTCCTGGCTTGTAAGAAACTTATGTAACGACAATAATAATTTTAGAAATTGGATAGCTGTTTATAAACATGCATACTGTTTGTACACACTTTCAATAATATAATGAGTTTTCTATTTTTTTTACAAGTTTGACAAAGGCAATGGTATTTAGAATTCAATGGCATTAGATTTCCAAGAAGAATTTTCCATCAGTAAGCAGGAAATTACAACAGGCCAATGTAGCGAATTGAATAGTAATTACTTTAAGAAACATGGATGAACATGTGATTTCAAAATGCCTAAATCAAAGTCTTCCTATTGGCCATGTGATTTAGATTCAGCACTCCTTCATATTGAAAAAAGAGCCATAATAATAGTCATTACAGAAACGTTTGTAAGCATAAATCTCTCAAGCACACTCTATTATTCGTGCAAAATATTTGTTAGCTTGAGACAGGTGATCAACCTTGAGCCTTGGGAAGAACAAGAATCTGCACTCCAAACCTCCATCTTACCATCGATGAAAACACGCTGCCTTCACCCATTACTAAAATTATTCATCTATTCCAGCGCCATCGGCACAGGTTATTCCGGCCGTCTCGTGGCCGACATTTGAGATATTTATTCCATCGTATTTTCAGCTCCGCAAACGAGGCAATTATCCGCAACGGCCAGTGAATTTCCGCGGAGGACTTTCAGACGGCGCGACATAAGCGCTTGCATTCACGCGATCGCCTTCGATGTAATTTGCTTCTTAATGCCGCGTTCCCCTCCCTGTCCCCGCCGTCTCCCGGTGTAACATGACGCGACCGACGCGGGCGCTCTCGCAGTGGACCGGCACGCAACGCGTGGAAAAACGAATCCAGGAATCGACTCGATATTTCAGGTCGTTTTGCAACCTCGGAATTCCGAGAGCCCCGACCGGCCGTTCGAGAGGTTTTCTGACGGTTGGAGTGTAATGAATACAAATTGCCCGCCCGTGGGCGAGACCGGCCCCCTGAGAGCGTTGTGGGCGAGCGCATGTCGCGGAAATCGATGATCCGTTTTTGCGCTGAAGATGCGTCCAGAATGCGATACAACCGCTCTCTACAGTAGTGTGAATGTCACGAGGAGAATTAAATCATGTGCTGGATATATCTCCATGTGTGAAAACGAGTTACGATTACTTGGTTAGAAGGCAGAGAGGTAAAGTTATATTAATGAGACAATAAGTACGTTGTGTATTATCTGTGGTCAGAGTTCTAAAGTAATCACATAACACAGGTGGAACTGTCCAAAATAAGTTTTGTTTGTTTTAAATATGTAAAAGAAATCAATATTTTCTTAGAGTAACGTGAAAAATATGTACGGTCACAAAGAACGCGAGGCCAAAAAACGAAGACAACTAAGGTGATTTTAACCCCAAATAAATATCATGCATAGAATTACAGACGTGAACGAAACGTATTGATTTAAGAAATGTTGCTTACAAGCATGTAATCCAAATTGTGGTTTTAAAAATTCTGAATCGTGATAAAAATGTATTAATATACATATCCAATTGTTGGGACTATTTACAGAGATGATAACATCCCACAAATAAAAACAATGTCAAGAGTTACATTCTGATCAGTTGTAAATATTTCATTTCTACGCAACCGGATCTCACAGATAAAAACATCCTTCAAGATTAACTGATGAAATCTCAGCTTGATAAAATGATAAAGTATCAAAATCATCATGGTTTCCGGCACAAATCAGCAACGGTTACTTTCCTGCTCTTGGGTTTGTTGCCCATTATAGAAATTAAATTAATCTTTAAATATATTTGGTATAAACAATTCAAGATCTAAAAATATGTTCACTTTGATATATTCAATGCAGTATACGTCAAAAAATTAATTTCATTCTTATATTATGTAAGATCCTTGTATCGTAGTACAGACTTATTACCTTATTTCTAAAGTGACGTCCATTTCACCTTCTAGTGTCATGAGTCATTTTCTTCGAAACTGCTGTTATTTTACTCTTTACATAGTCCTTTTCAAGTAAAACCCACTTACTTACTATGACGCATTGAAAACAGGCCTACGGCAAATTACAGAAAAACACTGTTCACTTGTGAAGGGCGGTCTGCAGACACCACACCCAGACCCACTTGGCGCTAGTCTTCGCCACAGGGTGCTCGCAATTTTCACATTTGCAAGGCAAAAGCACGCTGAGGTAATTACACAGTTATTTGGCAAGGTAAAATGTACCGCTACATCGCATGCGCACGTTTTATAGACTCCGACGTACCACTTTTCTGACAGCTTCAGAGCTGGACGCTTTCTTTCCTTTTCTCACAGAAAAAGGCTGTAAATTTAGTACCTGACACTGGATTGAGTTGCAGGAAATATGGTCTATAAACTATTTGAGTTACGGTGACAGCAGTTGTTCACCGCTTCATAGAAAGGATGACAACTGAAGTTCAGATAATCGAATCAAATCGAAATTAAAGTGAAATAACACGCATCAATATGAATCCAATCGTAATAAATTTGTCATCACGCTAAGTGGAGTGTGGTAAGAGTTAACTTGATATCGTCTGATGAAAATAAGCCTGCAGTTAATATTATAAGTTGAGAAGACATTGTAAAGAAATTATTCATCATATTTTTCTAAAGGGTGTTAAATTGTCGATTTCATCGCTTTATTGGCTATTTTACCCACTGTAGGATTTGCGCATGAACTTCATACCCCCAGGCTGATTTTAATAAAAAACTTACTTTATAGGCACATACAGAAAACGGTAATCGCCTTCGCGGATGGGACACTACTTATACGCGCTTGTTCACAAACCACGTAGGCCAAACACCAAACCAGATGAATTGAGGACATCGTGGCTGGGAAAATGTCTGGGCCATTGCCAGAGACACTTCTTTCCCTCCACCCCCTTCCACGCTGCGGGTGGCCCGCAGCGACGCACTGAAGTCACAACATCTCTGATAGTCCTAACACACTGATAGAGATACTACTGAAAATTCTGCAAATGAAACCAGCGAAATAATCTTTTGTTGATGAGATTCATTGTTCGATTGATAGTAATACTCCAATAACAACACCGAAGTTTTATTTTTCTGGAATACAAAGAATAGTTTGTAACGAGCACTTCACGTTGAACAGATGGCTGTGGCTTCCTCCCTACGGACCTAGTCTCAACACTCATCGAAATACTACACGTGACCTCGGTAGCAACCCATGTGCATCAAGTTATAGTCGGTGACTCTCTTAGGGCCACTGTTTTGGAGAGGCGTGACATAAGCTAATTCTGATTTTCGATTCCCTATTTTCTGAGTTCGATATGAGTAAAATTTGTTTATTATTCGTCTCAAACATCCCGCCCCTCCTTGCAGTAGTGAAGAAGTGCTGAACTCTTGCAGCTTTTTGTTTCGTTTCTCTACGTTTCTCACACCTATATGTCAAATTTACTGAGCCTGTGAACGACCGCTCTTAAGCATTACCACAAACAACCGCCATTAGGACGTTTTGCAATAATCTGACGGAAAGACCAGCGAAATAGAGAACACCGTTTGCAACCGCCTGGCGCCGGGCACCTTGCGATCACCCAAATCAGTTTCACCCAAATCTCAATCCACCATTACCCGACATGACCCGATCCAACGCAGAACTCATAGGCCTTACATCTAAACAATTATTTGATAATTATTTGCTTCATGTCTTGCTTGCTTCTTCCAATATTTCTAATTTTTCTCTTGTTACTTTCTTTATTTTCTGCATATTACGTGTATCTTCCCCCTTTCTTTCTCCTAGAAACTTTAACACTCCTCTTTTGCTCTCAAACATTTTAACTTAATTTCTTTCACATCACATCACGTTCGGTACTCCCGCTTTGTAAATCTGAGGCCGCTACTACCCTCTCCATTACGGAACCAAATGTCTACAGCAGATTTACAACCAGTGCGGACGAGGCTTGCGAGCCGGGCTGGTTCGTGTAAGTCGTGTATGTCAGCCGGAGCCTAGCCGAGCGCGTGCGCGCTGGTCCAGCCGTTCTCGCGTCGAGGGGGCCGTGAGCGGGCGCCGGGGGCGGCGGCGAGCGCCGCGCAGCCACGCCCGTAAATCCAGCCGTCGCCGTCGCCGGACCCCTTCATTAGCGCCGACCGCCACTGGCCGCGCGCGTCCGCGGGCACGCCGCGCCGCCGAGGAAGCGCCCCTGGACCCCTTGGGGACTGCAGGGCAAGTGCGCGCCTGAGTGTGGCATGCGAACGTTGTGGAACAGCGCGAGTGTTCCGCTTGCGCAAATTGTTGGTTTACCGAATGGTCGGTTTAATATTCAGCTGCTATGTAACAGTCTGTTTACGAGTACGATGCGAGAGCACATACGCTACAAATAACTTGTGTGTTACTGATTACACGTTAATTTGATGTAAACTAGCATTTCATTATTACAAGACATTTTGCGAAATGTAGGAAGTATCGTAAGATATATGTCCCATCGACGAAATGTGAACTAGTCGTTTAAGAAGAATCAATTAACTAATGGCAGTCTGTAGGTGAGAGTGGCTGCACGTCGGATAGGAATGGAAAAAGAAATTGTTTCAAGAATTTGAACTACCAACAAAAGGAAAGACAGAACCGAAAAGACAAAATGTCATCTAAGAGTAGAATGAACCGTATCCCGAATAGAAATAGACTGAAGGTTGGAAATGATATAAATGAATGTGGTTGAGTTCTAGAAAACGGAAGAATTTTGTTGGTTGCGTTCCTTGATTTGTAATCTCAACAAGGATGATCACGTTCTGGAAGAAACGACACGGAAGAATGATTCTGAATCCATCTGCCTTTACGTTGAAGATTTTTCGAAATTATGTTTGTAAATTGAATACGTTCTTAATGAAGCATTTCCGTTGTAAAGCAAAACATACTATTTTGCATTACTGGCGAATCCTTTTTTACTACTTCATTACTATCACATTCCGTTTCACATTAAATCTTCCGCAGGCCCACATGACGCAAACCCAACACGAAAGACCACACGAACTGTACATTTTCTCCCCTTCCCCCTTCCACCAAAATTAACAAACCCTCTCATCATCCTCCATCTTCCGGAGCTCCGCAGGACACCTCTCCCCGAGCGACCCGTGGACGATTATGCCGGCGCACGGCCTGCGTCGCTCAGATCTTGAGCGGGGCCTCCGGGGGACCGCGCAGGGATCGCCGGCCTGAGCCGCCGCCGCCGCCCCCGTAAGCGCCTGGGGCCCCGCGCGGATTACGGCTGCGGCCGGGCGGGGGCGCTGCCAGTGGGGACGCGCGCGCGCCGCCTAATGCCCGTGCGCGCCCACGCGCGATAAGAGCGCTGCGGCGGCGCCGGCGCCACCTCCACCGCTGCAACCAACCTTCCTCCATCACCGCAACCGTTGCTCCCTCCTCACCGCGGTCGCCGCTTACTCCACCATCCCAATCGCCAACGCCTCCATCACCGCAATCGCCACCCATTCCATCACTCAATCGCTGCCGCCTCCTTCACCGCAAATCATCACCGCCTCCACCACTCAATCGCCATCGCCTCCATCACCGCTATCGTCGCCTACAACATTTCGCGACCGCCATCGTTACCGCCACCAAAGATCGTCACAAGTACCGCCTCCGGCACAACTACCGCCTCCGGCACAACTACCGCCTCCGGCACAACTACCGCCTCCGTCACAACTACCGCCTCCGTCACAACTACCGCCTCCGTCACAACTACCGCCTCCGTCACAACTACCGCCTCCGGCACAACTACCGCCTCCGGCACAACTACCGCCTCCGTCACAACTACCGCCTCCGTCACAACTACCGCCTCCGGCACAACTACCGCCTCCGGCACAACTACCGCCTCCGTCACAACTACCGCCTCCGTCACAACTACCGCCTCCGTCACAACTACCGCCTCCGGCACAACTACCGCCTCCGGCACAACTACCGCCTCCGTCACAACTACCGCCTCCGGCACAACTACCGCCTCCGTCACAACTACCGCCTCCGTCACAACTACCGTCTCCGTCACAACTACTGTCTCCGTCACAACTACCGCCTCCGGCACAACTACCGCCTCCGTCACAACTACCGCCTCCGTCACAACTACCGCCTCCGTCACAACTACCGCCTCCGTCAGCACTCGCCGCTCCGGAGAGGCCGGCGCGACGCAACGACACTTGCGCACGGCCACACTCCACCGGCAAAAATTGCATTGCCACGCAGTGAACACTCGGTTAATCCGGGAGTGCCCGCAATAGGTACACTCACGCCAGTGCCCGCAATGTGTCTCTCAGATATAGCTGAAATGTTTTGTGAATAGGAATGATCATGAAGCTCTATTAACTGAAATACATATTTTATTTGGTTTGTACATGTCTCTCAATGCATTTCTTAAGAAATCGTACACTTGTCTTAGACACGCCTGAAAATAACATCATGATACGTACCGCTTACGCCAGGAGCTCACAATGCACTGGCGCCAGTGTACACAACGTACCTGCCAGATATCGCGCAGCGCATTGATCAAGTTTCAGCATGCTCACGGGATATGACTCATCCAAAAAATAAAAATAGACGGCCAAGCGTTCTCAGAAAAGTACAATGAAGGAATACATGAAATATCAGACCCTTAATGCTTCGCAACAATTCACGAACACAAAATTGCCCTGGCTTGGGCCTCACAAATCTATTACGAGCACTCCCGGGTTAACGGAATCATAACGGGTAAACTTGACTTGGTAATACTTCATAAATCAGTAGTAAATAGTTTGCTCTGCAATTTCTGATTGAAACAATATCTGAATTTGCTTGTGGCCATGAATTTGGTGTTAGTTACCTCAAACTGTGTGGGCATATGAAAGTATGCTTAGAGAGGAGATTTATCATGAGTGACTATTTTGTGTTTCCGAGCGCATCAAATGACAGTCATTAGTCCCGCTCGTGTTGTGCATGATATATCCCGAGAGGTGGCGGTGTTTTCGTTCCGTCTGAATACATGAGACCCGGCTCTGATCTACAAGTCGCATTTGGGGAGCTCCCCTCGCTCTAGGAATCTCCGCGGGAAGGTCTAGACCCAGACCGGACAAACTGACTGGTTTCCCTTCCGATTGGCTTCCCTTCAAGTGTTGTAGTGCAGTCAATGTATGTGTGTGTGTGTGTGTTACGGGAGAAGAGTAAACAAGAGTGAGAAAGGAAAGATCGCGCGCGGTCCGTGGCCCGTTTATTAACGTATGTCTTGTCTTGATTGAAAAAACACAGAAAGCTATTTGTTAGTGCAGCCGGCCGCTATATTTCTGCTCCAGACAGTGGCTTAATTCGACCTTGCTCTCTAGCTAGTGTCGGAAATCCGCCACTAGTTGGCACTTGAACCGCACTCGAGCGTCGGTGTTTGGAGTAGCTTCCAGTATCAAATAAAGAGGGTGTGGTTTCGAGTCATGGGCAAGGCATGGGTGCCCTCTCCAAGTGGTTGGCTTTCGCACATTACAACGTATTGCATCTTAATTCTAGCCCAATTCATAATTATTCATTTATTGTGACAAACGAATGCAGCTGCCTTCTCACTGGACCAATAATTGCGAGTGACATTCCCTTCCCATCATCATCATCATCATCATCATCATCATCATCCCCAAATCCGTACTGGAACTCCTTTGGGTAAGGGAGCACGTCCCGGCATACCACTATTACGCACTGGCGAGGAGCCTTGCAGTCCCTGCAACTGCGCGGGGCAATAATTGAGTGTAAACAGCAAACAATACACTTGAGCAAGCTAATACATTGAAGAATTTCGTAATATCCATTAACGTTTTTTGTTAGTAAAATTGCTTTGGTGCGGGGTGGGGGCGGTAGTCGGATTGCTCGCCTTCCACCTCTAATTACTGAGGGTCGATGAAGAATTAGTGGTGGACAAAACGAGCTCCCGGCAGGTTTTTTTCGAGCTTCTTCCATTTCCCCTTCATCTCATTTCATCAGTACTTGATAGGTATTCACATCACACCACCAATCACCTATTAATCAAAACGATTCGTCCACACCAAGTATGGCTTATGAACTGGTATCATAATAAAGACGTATATTCGCTTGTTATTACGGCCCGGCTGTGAGTTGGGCCTCGTGTCCGCAGGCACCTGAACCACTGGCGGACGCGGGCGATTTCGGAGAAATGCGACGGAGCACCGCGGCCCCTGAGCGGCGCGCTTCCGGCGCGGCGGGCGAGTTACAGTGCTCTGCGTCCACGCGAGCGGGCAGGTAGAGCGGCGACTTTCGCCCTAATGGCATAATAATTATTATTTTTGGCTCTTGTCCGCATTCCGGCTGGCTACAAATGGCGGCACTGAACCGCTATACCGGAGCGTTTCATTTTTTTCTCCCCAGGCGTTTATCTGTCGCATCTGAAAAGAAATTCACGACTGCGTTTGCATTTCACTCGTAGTGCGTGAGTGGAATTGCAAATGCGGTAGATAAATGTGCCCATGCTCAAAGAGAAAATTAGTCGTCATTTTTTGTGATCTGTTGTACTGTAATGTTTGCAATGTTCGCAATGTAATGGATGTCATGTGAGACAAATGAATCTGATATAATCTGAACAAGTTAATTACTTAGGAAAGTAAACTACATGTACACGAGTTACTCGTCTACTTTGAGCTACCGATGTGTATCGTAGATTATTCAAGTATACGAAACTGATAACTTCAAGCAGCAGAGCATACGTCATACCTTGTTTTGTGTTTCATTCTATTATCGCTGTTCAATTTCATAATTATTTCCGAGCTTCCAGCGGCGATGCCTGTCTTGTGCGTTTGAGAAGGGCAAATAATAACTCGAACCGAAGACAAACTGATCTTCTATGTTCTCTAAAATATATAATTTAGAAATAAATGTTACAATCTCTCAAAATTAAAGATGTTTAAGATGATTAAGAATAAGTGAGTGAAATACAGAATAATTTCTCAATATTCTTATCAACATGGGACAAGCAGTTCCAAAGTGTAAAGACTACTACATTTTCTTTCATAATATTTGCAATAATTTTATTTCTCTTCAATTTTCAGAAATCATTAGGTAGGAGAAATTCAACTTAAACACAAACTCGGCACAACTCGGGAGACAGTATTTGTAACGTGAGTAAAGTTAGTGGTGCTACAACACCACATACTATTCCGCCTTTTTTGTAACATTTGCAATTTTCAATGAAAATTAGACCTGCGCCATTCTTTAAGCGACCTTTGTTCAATCCGAAAAAAATAAAGAAAAACTTGAAGCCGTTTTTGCGAAAATATATTTTTAATTGTCAAAATTTATGTAAAATTGACGCGAAAACTACTATTATTTTAAAGAATTGTGCATAACCTTCAAACAAAGAATGAGGTGAAAACTACTTAAATAAAAAAATGGCTTTATTTAAAGTCTGATGTTTTAGAATAGACTGTGAAGTGTTAATGTTTTTAACTACTTTTCGGAAAAACAGAGTTCGCCGAAAATGGAACCTACACGATTTTTATAAGCGTTGTTATTTCCTCTAATTGAGAAAAATTGAAAAAAATTGGAGCAGTTTTAGAGAAAATGTTTTTAAGTGTTGCTGAGGGTTCATGTCAATTATTCAAAAAATCAAAACATCTGTATCAAATTCGCAGAGCAATGATTTCGGACTGATCGATAGGGGAACATCAATTTCGGAGAAAAACGTCGGATCGACGTTTAGCGATGACTACGAAAGATCGACAGACGGGTAGATCCACATACCAACGCGACGGACGAAAGAAACCCCAAGATATTGTAAATATTTTTTCAAATGCAAAAAGGCGAGAAAGTAAAAATCTGATATCTGCACGCAACCTGAAGTTTCAAATCACTATTTCTACCAAAGAGATTATCCCCCAAAAGATTTTCTGTTTTATTTAACTAATTCGTCATTTACATTGAATATGTTGACCAGCGATCATCATAGATATCTCCTTTCTCAAAGCACTTCCTCAAATGGGATGAACATCTAACAATATGTAAATTCCCATTCTGTAACGTACGTTTGGGAAGCGGTTGCAAAGAAAGCGCCCTGACATCTGTCTGCTACCCATCCGTGGAAAGAGGAATATCTCCCACACGTCATCACCCAACCAACAACGGAATCCTCCAAGATTCTCCTTTGAACTTGATGGTCTGGGCAAGCCCGGATTTGCGGAGCTTGGCGCCATAAAATACAGTCGCCAGAATACTTTAAATTAAAACGTGCTTACGCAAATTTTTAATTGAGAATAAACGATATCACTAATATACAGTTGACTCAGATTATAGTGAACTTCGGGGGACTAACTTGTTTGGTTCACTTTATCAGAGGTTCACTATATCCGATGACGTCAAAATTAAATATAATTTTTCCACAATTAATGATTTTATTAACATAAAGATACAGCGAAATTAATTGCAAGAACTGAAAATTTCAATATCATTCAGGAACATGTAGTCAGGATGAATTGTCATGCTATCTTGTTTGGCTGGTTCTCATGATGTGAACCTTCACAATTTCTACTTAACTTTCCACGCACAGTAAGCCCTGAAGATGGAGCTATAATAAACTCCGAAACGGCGGCAAACTAGAATATGTTATTATTTTTTTACCAAAACCCGTGAACCCGCAATGGAATTGTCTACAGAAAATGGTCATGAAATACAGCAGAATATCTTTATTTGTTATTATTTTCAATTGTTTGCTTCGTACATTTTTTATTAGTAATTTCTCTACATCCTCCTCCCGAGTTCGCGTTCTCTCCCTACTTATTTCTGTAATGCCTTCTGTCTATAAGTTTCGTAATGCAGTTTTGACACCTTTCAATGCCTCTTGCGCTGTTGGAACACCGTCCTACTGTCCGAAGGCCCATTTACATGCCTAATAACATACGAGAACCAATTAATGTCCAGGACGTATTTCCTACGTTCACTATAGCCGAGGTTCAGGTTCACCATAACCGAGTCTTCTTATGCTTTTTTTGAATGTAAGTGAAACGGGACCAGTGACTGAAGTTCACTATAACCGAGGGTTCACTATACCCGAGTTCACTACAACCGGAGTCGATTAAATTACGTTTTGCCTCCGCAAATCTGGTTCTCATGTCAGTGTCCGTGTGTCCGCACAAATCCAGTGGCGGCGCCGTGTGAAGCAGGAGCTTGGCGGCACGTGCGCGGTCCAGGCAGCGGTCGCAGGGCGTGACGGGCGAAAGGGGTCGAGGGGGGAGGGGGAGGGAAGGGCGTGGGCGCGGACACGGCCTCTCGGCGCAGTTCCTGGCGCTGCCCGCTCCGCTCGATACGGCGCCGCTCGCGCTCTCCGATGCGAGCGTTGGCTTGGAGGGCAGCCCTCTCTTTTTACATCTGCTTTCTTTGCAAGTGCTTCAGCCTACAACATTCGGCGTACACACAGCGGTGCAGTAACCACTGGCGGACCCAGGGGGGGCATGGCACCCCCCAAAAGGCCTGGAGTTTTCATTTACCTTCCTTTATTTGCCAAACTAATTTAAACATTTATTCATGTTCGATTTATATAATTATTTAAACAATATCATATAGTATCATATCTACAGTCCATAAATAATATACAATAATATAATATACAATTGTTTATTCCGAGCTCGCAACCAAAACTGTATTTTTCTTTGAATGGTAAACCTCTGAATTTCCTCTCGATACTTCCACTTACCATATTTAAAGATTTTATTTCATAATAGTACTCAACCACGAGCACACTTTCTCCCTAGATTTGTTACAGTTTTTGATCATAGAGACTGCATCATCCTGGTCTCCAATAGTCCTTTAATAAAGTAAAGCGTTTTGGTTCCTATACACTATCCTAAATCCATGAAAAGAGAATCCTGTCGTTCTGAAGAAAATGACTTCCCTAATTCAATGATATCTTTTCTCGATCCAAATACTTCCCCATTTTCATGGAAACAACGTTTTAAACAGCATCCGAAACGGCATTCCCAAAGCAAATGAAAATCCGATAAGAACAAACAAAGAAAATGAGCTCTGTTTTCCTGACGTTTCAAATGTTCGTCGTAACATCTCTTCATTTAAAAAAAGCAATCTCGAACCTCCAAGCGGCGGATACAAACTAAATGAAGCCACTCTAAGTTTTTGTGCCCTCTCAACCCTCTGAGGCTACTTATGCATGCAGGGCTAATGTGCCGGACTTAACTTATTCCAGACCCTTGCTACCGTACACGTGTCCTCTATTAGCATAATCGCCCTCAATTAACAGCAGAGACTGTGCGAAGGTCCCACCCCGGCCTCGACAGCTCTAACAATTGAGGCAATTAACTTTCTCTCCGCCGCCATTTTTCCCCTCCGGAGCCATTTTGTCCACGACGAGATACGACGACACAGATACCGATCGTCAGCATGCTACGTTTCATCTTGTGAAAGACAAGCCACTGAAACGGCCCATTCGAGACATTTCAAAATAAAGATGAGTTTGGAAAAAAACTGAGGAGGTTAAAGAACAAGAGTAATAAAAGCACTTCATGAATAAACAAAACACACAATTGCAAAAATGGAAGATTTCAAAAAGGGGGAAAAACAGATTTTTAAGTGTAAAATTAAGGAATTTACTTTAAAATTCCTCACAAATTCTTCAATTCCTACATTAATTCTAATTAATTTTACCATGTAGACATTTCCTAACATTTTCGTTAGTGACTACTGGTACAGGACAAAAATCCAATTTCAGATACTTTCATTCCTTTTTTTGTTCGGGATAAAGATCACTGTTTACACGTAGAGTCCACCATCTGTTTACATAATAAATAGGCATTTAAAAATAGCATACTGTAATACTAAGCTTGTACAATAGATAGATATGCAGTAAACATACTTAAAATAATCATCTAGAATTCGTTTTTTAAAGAAAAATAATTTCTTTCAAAGTTTCCTACGAAATATCTTACTGACATTTCTTACTCAATAATTAAAATTCTTTTATTTGAACATTCCTTCCATGATTTTGGTCACGAGCCTAGCCCTCCTATGTTCACATACCACACATTCGCATTACAGGCATTTCAACACCACCTGCACAAAACAGAAATTTAAACCTGAAAGAAAGCATTTCATCCAAGTATGCAAAGTAAGCGACGGTACACAGGAGAGCGGAGTGGAGCGCAGAGTGCGGCGATAATGAGGGTGCTCGTGGAAACTGCGCATCGGGGGCCCGTCGCTAAGCGAGGCTTTAAATTTCCTGCCCGCGACGCGACGCGCGGCGAGGCGTGAAGCGCCCTGAATATGCATGGGGCGCCATGGGCAATTACTGAGCGCGGCCCGCGTTGCTGCGGCCTTTCAGTAGCGCCGAACGCCGCCACCGCCGTCGCCTCCTCCATCTCCGCCGCCGCAACCGCTGCTTCCTCCATCACCGCAATCGCCGCTTACTCCATCATCCCCAATCGCCAACGCCTCCATCACTCAATCGCTGCCACCTCCTTCACTGCGATCACCTCCGCCACACTACCGCCTCCGTCACAACTACGGCCTTCCTTCACAATACCGCCGTCGTCACAACTACCGCCTTCGTCACAACTACCGCCTTCGTCGCACTACCGCCTCCGTCACAACTTCCCGCCTTCGTCACAACTACCGCCTTCGTCACAACTACCGCCTTCGTCACAACTACCGCCTTCGTCGCAACTACCGCGTCCGTCACAACTTCCGCCTTCGTTACAACTACCGCCTCCGTCACAACTGTCGCCTCCGTCACAACTGTCGCCGACCTCTTCTTTTGGGGACCTCGCCGACTTCCGCCCTCGCCCCAAATTCCTGATTCAACGTTCGGCATTCGGTAACGGCACAGTGGCAACCGTGTTTCAAGGCACCTGGGAAATGTTTTTAACAGGTTAGCGTACAAAGGGCATGTCAGTGAATGCGGCTGCCGAGTAAATGACATTTATTTTGAACGTTCGCATAGAACAGACGAAGCACAGGCTTATTGTAATGATTCTCGGCCCTCTTTTCCATATTGTAGCAGTCTTACGTCAAACATAGTTTACTTCAAATATACTTCAAGAAGGAATGCGGATTCTCTCTTCTCAGATCTGAGGAAGACTGAGAACTCAGAAATTTTTAAACGTGACGTACAGTTAATTTTAAAATGCTTAGAAAACCCAAAACTATAAAGTGCTAATTTAGGCACTTTACACCAATTTCACCTTGTAATTTACTTACATTCAACAAAGTATTTTATCGGAGTCTGAGAAATGTTGCATATGGTTTCATATTACAACGTTTCAAGTGTAAAGTGGAGTGAAAGAGGAAGAATGAAATTATGTAAATACACCGTATTTTCATCACGAAAGGAAAGGTAGTGAGGACAGACAAATTAGACATTTTCAAAAACGAATTTTATGTACCTTATATTACCTGGTTTTAATTAAAATTATTTTCTTTTTTTATAGCTTTCATTTGCGAATTCATGGAGGGTATACTTTTGAAATGAAATCAAATATCGAATTAATTCCTTTAGAAACAAAAAAAACAACTTATTTTCAGCAAGATTACTAATTAGCATTAATGGGTCACATGAGTTTCTTTTTACTTATTCATTACGCCTTTTTCACAGCAGCGCATTAGTTTTATATCCAAATGTTCTTGTGTTCCTGTTGACGTACTAGGCGTCAATAACAAATACATGTCAGCGGAGCAGCTCTATAACACAAACAAAAGACAACGTGAGAAATAGGAAAATGCACAAGCAAGGAATGACCACACCACACAATTCGCACAAAAACAAGGAAAGCCTCGCAGTTCCTAGAACAAACCTGTCGACAAATCGCGAACTACTCCACGGTCGTTTCGCCCATTCAACCCCGGCGGAACCAATCTTCCCCAAACACCCGAGCGACTCGAATTACTTCAAACATTCGCGCCGTTCTCCGAACCGCAGCCTAGGACAAAACCGCTCGAGCCCCGCCCCCGCCCGCCCAGCCCCCGCCCCGCCCCGCCCCGCCCCGCACCGCGCGGGTGATGAATGGGGCGAACATCCGGCCGCGGCGCTACCCCATTGTCCCAATCGCCCAGCGCCCGCCCGCGACTCGACAGGCGGCCTCGCAGCCGCTTCGGCTCTGAGCACGGGCTTCGCGTAGGAATGGTAAATTTTAGCAGAACATCGATACATCACCGAAAGGTTTTCGATGTCGATGAAAACACCGAAAAAAATATCGATGTTTTAAAAACAAATTAAACAATTTCAAGTAAAATTTCCTGGTTCTAATCTGATACTTAACACGTCAATATTAGTTTAATGTATATTCTGCCTTAAATCTGATTGTCATCTTAATTTTCTAGTCAATTGTCTATGTATTCAAAGTTAACCAAGCGTTAACTTTGATTAGTTAAGGTTAACTTTGAAAGGTAAGGTTACCTTTATATTACAAAATACTACCACGTACAAAATAATCAAAAAAGATTAAATGTTAAAGAAAAGCGTTAACTTTGATTAGTTAAGGTAACTTTGAAAGGTAAGGTTACCTTTATATTACAAAATACTACCACGTACAAAATAATCAAAAAAGATATTACAATGGAGAAAACGTTGCGAATAGCAGATGGCTTCGTGTCGTCTGGGGATTGACAATAGACAGTTGTCAAAGACTGTTGATTGCCTACAATCCAAAAATGAAATAGACATCGGAAATTTTATGTATATCATAAGATTTTTTTTTCAAAACATCGATGTTTCTGCACAAATACCTATATCGATCTGAAGAAAAACATCGACAGCAAAACATGGATGTTATAATATCGATGTTTCTGCTCAAAAACATAAAATGTTTTAAAAACGTCTCTTTTTTGGGGGGGGGCAGCCCTAATCTCGGCAGGAACAGCCGTCGACAGGCGCGTCTCACAGCCGCTTCGGCTCCGAGCCGGGGCCGCGAGAGTCGCGTCGAAACAAACGCCCTGGCAGGCAGCGCCCTTACGGTGACGCGGACGTCTTCGAGGGCCCGCGCGCCTCGGACGGAGACACGGCCGCGCTCGCGGCGAGTGAGGAAAACTCCAATCATTAAACCGGTTCCGCATAAAAGAAATCATTAATTTGTTCCGGAATTGACGTTAATGGGCGCAGCGCGCCTGTGGCGACGTTCGAATGTTTCTATTGTTGAGCAATCGGCCTCGTAGGCGTACCGCTTGCTTCTCTCCGGATCGGGGTTTCAACGCGCGACTTGGTATTGTTTTACGAGAGTTTAATGGATTTGATCCCCGCCCACTTTTGCTCTTCGCTTTCTCGCGTCTTGCTCCGAGAACGCTTGGCTGGACTGGTATTGCTTTTATGTGCACTCGTGCCAGGCGACTGTGGAAGTCGGAGGGTATAATCCGTTAAGTGAATTCCAACTCGTAAAGGGAGTGAAACGAATCTCAAAGAATCTCTAGCATTCGCCCACACGATGAACTAACAACTCTTTGTTAGTATTTTATTCATGAGCTTTATGGAATTACTCGGAATGCATTACAAGGTTGTAGTTCCGATAGAATCCACGGACAATAATTGGTCCGATATGTTTGGTTGGACCACTTTGAATCTTTCCAGAGAATTTATGGCGTTATTAGAAACTCGGAGAGATTTCATCGAATTTGTACCACGAGCGTAACTGAATTAGGAGGAAACGCAATTAGCAAACTTGCACGTAATAAAAATCTGGCGATCGGATCTCGCATTATTAAACGCCCACAGGCGATTAGCACAAGGTAAACTGCCTAACCAACGGCCGGAGCTTCATCAGCGTTCAGCAAACGCACGCATAATGAAAACCCATTCATCAATATCGCAGTTGTTAAACACCCACGGGCCCTGTTGTCAGAGGATACAAGGCACAGCGGAGGCGTTGGCGTAGTACCGAAATTCCGTTATGAAAAGGATTTGCAAAATCCTCATAATGAAAATACGATTGCACGCAATTTAATATTTATTTTTACATAAAATGAGATAAAAGAAAAGGTTTAAAACAACACTTCGCGTTTACTTTTAAGAGGTAGTTGTTTTAAGCTTTTAAGAAAATTCGCCTCGCACTGGTCACACGGAAATTAGGCATCAGGTAAAGAAAGGGTTGAATGTTGTGTACTCGCACTAATTTTAAACTATATCCTTTCCAGGGATTCAAATTGCCAAACGTGTGTTGAGAAATTCATCAATTGAAATAAACGGAATTGTACTCCTCAACTAAAATAATGTTACAATAAATTTCAAGTTGCATATTGCATTGTTTTATTAACTGTGAAGATATGAATAACTGTGTCTATGTAAGTGACGCAAGAACCTCATCACTCCGAATCGAAAAATACTTTCTCAGTGAATATCTGACTTCACTGATTATAAGCTGATACCTTACCTACCTTCCTTCCTTAAAATTCCCATCATCCAATTCAATCAATACTCTTAATCATTACCTCGATATTTACAAAAAAGTCGCTTCTTTTCAACTTTCAAGAAATAACACAATCAAGATGTCTAATGCAATAATCCATGTTCTAGTTATTACACGATTAGCAATAAAAATACCCAATACTAATAACTGCGAGAGAAATGCAATTTGAATCTGAACTTAACGTGCAAGATCTATGCTGTCATATTATAAGGAAATAACATTTTGTTTTTAAACAGGAGACAAATGATCTACAAGGTACTATAGAAAAGAGCTCCACAAGTCTTTCATTTTTTTTAAATAAGTATGTTTTCAGATTTCATTAAAAAATCACGAAAAGACCCAGGAAAGCTAGCTTAAAAACGTTCCTTCCACCATGTCTTCTGGAAAGTTGACTACATCTCCACTAAGATTTTCTCCGTTTTCAAAGAATCCCGTCATCTTGTCCATCAGCGCCGCAAAACTGTGACACGGTCCTGATATGGGCGCGAAATTGTAAGTGCTTTAAAGTCGATTACAGACAGCGGAATAATAAGACTGGGTAAGTTCCGCCAGTCCAAGCACTCTCCTAAAACCTCAAGTTAATCCCCTCGACCGCCAGGCCGCGTGGCGCGTCGCGTATCAGCGTGTACGCACGGTGCGTCGAAAGAGCCGTTAGTTCACCAGAGCGGCAGCGCCCGGCCTCCGCGCGCTCTGCCGATAATATCTGCAAACGCGGCGCCCCGCGCGCCCCTGCCGCACCCCCACGCCGAACGAGCTCATTTCCCCCGGGCCTTAAAAATCCCGGCAGATAAAACGTGCCCTTGCATACGCTTCCCTGCCTATTTATGAAAATCGCGGCACGCTGGAGAGAAAGAGGAGGGGAAGAGAAAGGGGGAGTGTCGACACAAGGTGAGATGAAACAAGAGAGAGAGAGAGAAGGAATGGTAGGATGGAGGAAGAGAGACGGAATGATAAAGAGAGAGGAGAGGAGTAAGGGAGAGAGAAAGAAGGAGTGAGGGAGAGAGACAGGAGTGAGGGAGAGAGACAGGAATGAGGGAGAAAGTGTGGAGTGAGAGAAATACGGAGTAAGGGAGAGAGAGGGGAGTGAGGGAGAGAGACGGAAGTAATAGAGAGAGGGAACTAAGGGAAAGAGGGGGAACTAAGGGGAAAGAGAGGGAACTAAGGGAAAGAGAGGGAACTAAGGGAGAGAGAGGGAAGTAAGGGAGAGAGAGGGGAGTGAGAGAGAGGGAAGTAAGGGAGAGGGGAGTCAGGGAGAGAAAGAAGGAGTGAGGAAGAAAGAGTGAGAGAGGAGAGGGAGTGCTCTTCCACTGTTCTTTACATCAGCCGACATTTTGTCAGAAGCAGGATCATTTATTTTAACAATAATTTTTTTTGTGTTAAGGTCGCATCAACTTCTAGGTCATTAACGATCACTATTGGATGTTAACGTTATGGTATCTATGACGATGAAACGATGTGGTGATGATAGAGGGTGAAAGGACGAACACCTACAACAATGCCCAAGGCGGGACTCAAACCCACAACCCTTCCGCCCGAGATCGCTACGCCACTACTGCTTTAGCGATCTCAGCCACCAGGGCCGGCTTTAAGAATAATGTTTTCAAATAATCTTGTAAGTTAGGCCTTTTAAGAAACTAAAAGAAGTTATTCCGGAATAATACAAAGAACAGAACATGAACTTATTACGTACGCCAACATTTTAATTACTTTGTTAATCAGAAGTTATAACAAACAAAAATGGAAAAAATAAATCTTCTTACAAAATTAATGAAAGCAGTTGAACTTAAATCAAAGAAATGTAACAAGAATGAAATGATCAATTCCTAATCAGATTCTCGTTTGCTTTGGTTCTCTTTTCTCTTGTTCCAACCCGGGTTTCTCTTAATAAATTCATCTCATGAGATTTTTTGTTCAATTTCTCTTCAATAATTTCACTATTTTAAGCCGTTATTATTCATGATCAGTAAACTTGTTTGTTTTTAAAAATATCGTTTACAATAAAGGACACTCTCAAAGCTGATGTAATTACGGCATCTGTTGTTACATGAAATATCAAAGGACGCCGAGACAAACATTCGATTATCGAACATTCGAGTCCTACAAATAAAAAAATATTGAATTAACCTCTCTTTGCTTTCCTGAAGGCAACAAAAATACAAATTAATTAAAATTAATGGAAAAATAAATGTAATTACTTCAAATGAAGTATTTCAGAAAATAAAGTTCCCTTTAAAAGCATATATGCCAGTATCGACGAGATCCTTTCAAATCCTCCCGGAGTATGACGACATGAATAATTAAAAGGGCCTCTACTTGTTACTGCGCTTTCAAGTGAAGAATTGAAAATGATTGCGTGCTTCCCCTTTGCCCTACTCATCAAAGGGAATACTCGAGATCGAGCGATGCATCGATTGGTGTTGACTGATTAGGTTCAAGTGCAATGTCATAAAACGCAATCACATCTCTTGAATGCAGCTGCACAGACAATAACGTGGTTGAAGGGTCAAAATTATATAACGTTATGAGGAAGAGGTATAAAATGAGCGTGTACGAGAAAAGAGGAGAGGGAAGTGTAGAATTGACATAAATAAAAAAAAGGCGATATGAGGATAATATAAATGTTGATTGTTTGCAGAGGCAAGCTACAGGAAGAAAGCAGTAAACCAACATCAAAGTGAACATAAAGGGGTGACTGGTTGTCTTCCTCAACAAGACATGCTACAAAAAAGTGCAGACATAAAAGAAACTTTCAAAGCAAGCAGCAACTTTCAATGAGAACTGTAGCAAAATATGAACAAAATGATACGAACCAAACATATAAAAAATAGAAAACAACACAAAACAGATACGCGAATACATAAAACAAAATAAAAACTGAAAGTAACTGAAACGCATAATAATTGTATTGAATATATAGTGTGAAACTAATAAAGAGGAAAATGGAAGATATACGAGACAAAGGAAAAAAATAAAATAAAATAAAGTCAAGAAGAAATGGATGGACCAGCAGACGATGCCAGGCAATAATATCCAAAGAATTTATGTCACCTTGTAGCGCAAGTACGATTGAAGCATGCGCGATAGACTCAACTGCAATCATCACCTTCAACGCGTACCATTACCGGTCACCACAACCGGTTACCAGAGCATTCCTCAACCCTTTTAGTACCACCTCCAACGTCCTATAATCCCCATCCCTCCCCGTCAACTCCACGGCATCCATCTTCTACAAATCATCCCCACACTCCGCCTCCACAGACTCCTCCGTTGCCGCCGCCAACCACAGCCACAACAATCCCCACCACCTCCTCCCCCAACTCCGCCATCGTCTTCGTCGCCGTCATCGTCAGCGCCGAGCGCTGTCGCCCGCGGCGCGTGCCTTAATGAAATTAGAGAGGCCCCGATAATAACTCACGGGCCTCGCGCCGCGGGGAAATAATGAAAAATAAATTACCGCTGCTCCTCGCAGCCGCCGCGCCGCCGAGGCCTGGTCCCGGGGAGCCCGCGGCGCCGCGGCCGCCGCCGCCGCCACCGGAGACGTCTTCATGCCGAGCGAGGGGCCCCTTCCCTCCAGACGATGAGCCTGCAATCCGGCGCGGCGGACGCGCGGGAACCATGTCCCCGGAGACGAGCGGCCGGGACGAAGCCTTCAAATGGATTTAGAATTGAAGGAGGCCGGCTGGCGGCGATTCACTTCTGGTGAAATTTCAGAGAGACAAATAAATTTACCGCTGCGTGGTGATGAATATCAAATAATTATATTCCTCTTCGTTGCTAGTTATTGTTCCTGTAGATTTTTATCACTTTGTTGTACAATTCTTTCAAGAAAAGTATTTCGAGGTACATTACTTGAGTTTTACAGAATGATGTTATGATTGTCTCAAATAATGCTCTCTACGCCTACTAAAAAGAGGTCATTACACCAGAACAAATTCTTAATAATCAGTTATATCAGTTGTATCCAACAGATTTTGGGCATACCCCCATGACCGGAATTCTAATCGTTTCTGCCTTAACGACCAATAACTGTTAAAACAATGACAGAAAGTATACTTAAAATAATTACATTTCTACTACAAATATTCAATTAACTTACCTTCTTTTTATTTACACGGACAAGTAAAGCATGCCATACGTACTGACGAAAACGTACTGTAAGTCAAGATCATCGTAGGTAATACCATGAGTGCTTTGGAAATTATCGATAAATCCCCGATTCGTGAAGCGAGGAGGAGATTTATCTGAGAATTTCCAAAGCACGAGTGGTGTTTAATAGGACTATTCCACGAATGAAATTACGTTCATCAGAGTTCAAACTGTGTCAAATATTGAAAATATATTAATATCAATGAGGTTATGTTACAGTACACAGGTGGTTTATTGGACATCGACATAGCGATCGATATATACCGCCTCTTAAGATAGATGAGTCACAGTTTATGATTGGCCAGGAGGGAGAAGCGGTAAGACAAATTGGATAGAAAAAGTGAAACTACTGAAATACACCACCCTAATAGGAGCCTATTGTATGTAAAGTTAAAACACTATTGGTTTTAATTTCACGAGGGGTATAGTCTATATAAAGAAAAGCCAAGAAATATACACTCGTAAAATTTTGGAGGCATTCGAAGGTGACTCTACACACTTGAAAAGGAAATAAAAGTTATTTCGTAAATTGTATGTTTGACTTCAACCACCGAAGCTGAAGAGTGCTCGTTCATTAAATCGACAAACCCCGTATTTTCTCACAGCAGCCACTAGAAGCGAAGTAGAGCACAAGACGTTCGGAATCCAAACTAACCACATACACATACACATTACACATACACATACACATACACACACACACACACACACACACACACACACAGTAAACTCAAACCTCGCATCCATTGAAAACACGATCCCGAGGGTCGATAAATTGACATCGAGCGGGATTATCGTGTTGCTTCGACAGCTCCGCTCCGCCCCGTCTCGGCGAATCCGACAGGCATTGTTTGCCCAGCACTTCACGTTTTTGCCCCTGTCCCTCCAGCCCCTTGCGTAAGAAGCGGGGCCGGGAGGACCAATATAGAGCGGACGATAAGAAACACCCGGCAATTTATCGGAGGGAAGATAAGTGTGTAATTCTCCTGGAGTTACGAGGCGTCCCATGACTAACGACTCCGCGCCGAGAGAGCGCGCGTGTTTTTCCAGCGTTGCACGGCTACAACAATTATCCACCGGCGGGAGAGAGCGCTCCGAGGAGCTCAGGCAGGGTGCTGCGCCTCCGTCGTCGTGACAACTGCCATAGTTCTCCTCCGGCTTCCTTCTCCGGGCGTCGTCTCTCAACCCCATAATATATCAGCGCTCTCTAGGCTGCTTAAAAGGTACTCTGGCTTCGCCGTCTCCTCCACTTCCCTTACTACCTTCCTCTTCCCGAATCTCGTTTTCTCCCCTCCTCCAACAGATAGTTCTCCTTTGTTTCAAATCCTAGGCTTCCTACATGTTTTTCACCTAGTTCACATTTCTCTCTTATTTCAATCTACATTTACATTAATTTTGATTTTCTATGTATAAAATAGGAAAGAAATAAAAGAATAAAATTTAGTAACAGTATCTAATAGACTTGTCTGATACATTTTAGCAAGGTTAATTACTTTTTCTTCAACATCTCTTATTTTCAGTCTTATTTGCCTGTATTTCTCGTAGTTCCACTGTTTTCAATTTTTTTATACTTTTCATTATGATGCTTCACTTGTAAGATATCATCTACTTTTTCCGATTGTCATTTATTTTGCCACCTTCATTTTCTCAATCTATCTCTTGCCATCGCGTCCTGCTTCACCTTCCTCTCTCGCTCTCCTCCTTGTGGAGTAGCCAGCCGTCACTTGCCGCCACCGCACCCTCCGCCCAGCTGCCGAGGGGCTCTTCGCCCAAGGCGCAGTGCGGGCAGCCCATAATTAAGGACGGCGAGTGCCGCCTCGCGCGCGCCGCCGCCACCGCCGCTACCTTCATCGTCGTTCCCCAGCCCCACCCCATGCGTTGCAAACACTGTCGCCGCGCGTACCTTCTTCACCTCTACCTTCTTCACCTCTACCTTCTTCACCTCTACCTTCTTCACCTCTACCTTCTTCACCTCTACCTTCTTCACCTCTACCTTCTTCACCTCTACCTTCTTCACCTCTACCTTCTTCACCTCTACCTTCTTCACCTCTACCTTCTTCACCTCTACCTTCTTCACCTCTACCTTCTTCACCTCTACCTTCTTCACCTCTACCTTCTTCACCTCTACCTTCTTCACCTCTACCTTCTTCACCTCTACCTTCTTCACCTCTACCTTCTTCACCTCTACCTTCTTCACCTCTACCTTCTTCACCTCTACCTTCTTCACCTCTACCTTCTTCTCATTCCACTCTTCACCTTCTACCTTCGCTTTCCCCTCTTTACCCTTCCCTTCTTCCCAAGCGCCATCCTCGCCGACCTCATCGTCGCTTCGTCCGTACAGCCGCTCTCATTCCCGTTGCCACGGTCTCCACTGGCTCCGACATCACCGCTGCTACGACGTCGTCGCCCTCACCTTCGCCACTGCGACTAGACGACGAGTAAGAGCAAAAGGAGATTGCTCTGCAAACGCTCGCCTCTACTCGCAGACGTCGGAAGCTATACCACAGAGACTGCGGAC
The DNA here is from genome assembly GCA_031308135.1 of Acheta domesticus. Classification (NCBI taxonomy): domain Eukaryota; kingdom Metazoa; phylum Arthropoda; class Insecta; order Orthoptera; family Gryllidae; genus Acheta; species Acheta domesticus. Next base: position 115,053,439 of record JAHLJT010000631.1, on the reverse strand, counting down.
GCGAACACGATGGGTTCGCTGCGGTGGCGGTTGTGGTAGCGGCGAAGGCAGGCAAAGGGATGCTCTCTAGCGGCATGTTCAGAGGGGGTAGGGCCTGGGGAGAGGCTCCTTGTGAAGATTGGAGTGCCGAGAAGTTCGATGGTGCATTACCTCGACGTCGCTCTCTCACTGCTGAGAAAATATTTCGCAGTTGGAAAGAATACCTGGTGCTCGGAAGATTTATCGTCTGAGGCGTGACGGATTACGCGATTTATTGCTTCATCATGTTGTTATAAGAATGCTGCTTTTAAAAACAACTTAATACCCGTTTCTAAATTGGGATGGAGAGAGGAAAGGTCGTGAAGGGTGCAGCGCGTCGTAATGGTACTTTCTAGAAAGGGTCTGCGTTGAAAGAACGATTATGTGATCAAAGATGCAGAAAATTGGGTTAACACAAAGAAGAAATCCAGAGGGTCTCCAGCAAATAAACAGTGAACAAAAATGCCCTTTGAATCAGATGAGGAGAATTTTGGGAGAGAAAAATGCGAGCTGCACGATGCAAAATTATAAGGAGAAAATATGAAAATGAAAATTTAGTTCAAAAATACTTTTTTCAAATTTAAGTTCGCATCAACATCTAGGTCATAAGCGACCACTAGTTCGGATTGAACGTTATGGTAACTGTGAAGAAGAAACGATATGGTGATGATAGGGGACGAACACTAATACCACCTTGCACGAGACGCGACTCGAACCCGCGTTCTTCGGTCCGAAATCGCTACGTTACTACTGTCTTCGCGATCTCGGCCACCGGATCGGCAAATACTAATTTTGTTCAGATCGAGAACTCCGTACAGATAACTCAACAACAAGAAAATCAAACAGTGTATTTTAAGTAAAGTAAATCCCTAGAGTGGATTCCATCAATTTTTTTGCCATATGTCCTATATTTACCATGCACAGAATACATTCTTCGTAAACGTAAAAATTAAAATAAAAAATAAAAAATATCTGAAACTGTTGCTTTGGTTCAACATTTAATTACCACCAAGAACCACGGAAATTCAAATTAATTACATCAGGTGGCGTCCATAACTACGTATAACCAAATAACACCAGACTATGCCGATTTAAATAATAATTACACGTCACACTAGACCTACACCAACAAACACAAGAAGGTAAAGACACATGCATTCCTTGAATTTGCAAGCTCCTTGAGTACGGAGCGCAACGCCGCGCCCCGGAGAGGGCGTGGCCGGGCCCAAAGGGAGAGGCGGGCGCAGCGCGCAACACCCCGGCGACGCAGAACCTCCGCTTCCCCTTCCCCCTCCCCCTCGGCTGGGAGCGCGGCCCCATTACCCGGCGGCAGGAGCCTTTGTGGCTCAGAGGAGGTGCACTCCGACCTTTGCTCGCGAGAGGCACTCGACCCCGCCCGCCCCGCCCCGCCCCGCCCCCGCTTCAGACGAACCACTCGTCACAAGCCCTGCGGTGCGTCGCCCCGAAAGAAGTGGAAATGTTATTATAACGCTCGGGGCTTAGTTAAGAAACAATTATTTTTTGAAGGGCAACATTTAGCGAGTTTTGTGTAATTTTTTTAGTACTCTGTGTTTTCGTGGAATTCGCGGCTTCGTTTTTAGTGATACTACCGCCAAGCTTCAGGGAGAACACTTTTTGGAATAATTGAGAGAAATTGAATTACAGTAACTTAGAATAATATTATTTTCATAATAATTATAAATGGTGACTATTCATCTTTTTATTAAACTTACATTCATTCGCTGTATTTTTGTTAAAAAAGTTATTGTGTACTCAGTTTTTTGTCAAATGTTCCATGACAATCTTCAAATGCCAAGTAAACATAATATTTCATCTTTAAATGATTATCAGAAAAGGAGTTATAAAAATATATTATAACATATAAATGCATACATTATCGCAATACGCTGCTCACTGCTGATGAAAAAATACCAAATAAATCGGAAAACATAAAAAAGTAATTTTAATGAACTTAAGAAAAGTCTTGGCCAAAGAAAGAAATGTCGTTAACGGAATGGAAAACGAGAAAATAAATATTTATAAAAGAATGATAACAATTGACATAAAGACAGTTTTGCCTCGAATTTATGAAATTGGAGATGGATTTTTTCCACAAAATAAACAAGATTCTTCCAGTATTTCACTCACGGAATTTTCAGGCAATAAAGTGCAATTTTCGGCAATAGCGTTGGCAATACCAACCAATCAGAGACGACTTACCCACGCAAAATTATCAGTTATTGATTTTCACCTCCCTTGTTTGCGTATAGAACTCGCATAATGGCATGTCGTGAGATGGCTCGAGATTGATTGTTGCGTCCATGCGTATGATGAGCAGTAACAGAAATTACTGAAAATATGAAAGGATATAAGATTAACTTGAATTGATGTCTATTCATTAACCGGCTTAATTCAAGTTTCATTCCTGAAATAGCTACTATTAAATTCCCCTCGCGCTTTGAAAATTCTCAGATAAATCCCCTCGTCTTTCTCCACCAGGAGAATTTATCGACAATTTCCAAAGCACTCGTGAAATTACCTAGGAAAACATTAAATCTTCAAATAATGAATTCGATAACACGAACCAGAATCCATTAGGGCATTCAAAAAATCTGCTCTATCATAAAATCTTTTAGTCTCCGTATTGACTGCTGGTAGTGCCGCATTTGTATACTTTTCTTTTTGGGCGCGTGGGGGGTAAGTCATCAAAATGGAATATCTCACGGTATTTCGCGTCGATCTCGGTTGTGCCGCTAGAAGACGCATGATCACCAGCACTGCTCGATACAGTCGCATGATCGCCAGTACTGCTCGATATAGTCGCGATCATGCGATTCCTAGCGGCACAACCGAGAACGACGCGAAATACCGTGAGATATTGATGACACACTCCCACGCGCCAAGAAAGAAAAACCGAAGTATAGTTACGTGAGCGTTCCCCAGGGGCCCCCTTCTACGCTAATGACCCGAGCGGCAGCATCGGCCGGTGCGGGGCGCGGCGTGTAGGCCCTGCCGCCGCCCGCGGGCGCTGTATCTCAGCGGCTCACGCGGCGCCGCCGACGCGCAACGCGCACCTCCTTCACCCAGCACTAGTTAACTGCCTCCGCTAATGGGCCCGGCCGAAATCTTTCACTCGCCCCGCCCGCCACCGCCGCCGCTCCATTAGAATTCTGAAGCGGACGCGCGTCGCTTGGACCCTCCCTGGGAAAGAAATAGGGCTCGCGGCCAACTCGCCACCTCTCGTGGGCAGCTACGGTCCCTTCTCTCGCTCAATGGAGACGTATCCTCACAGGGAGGGGGGGTCTCAAGTTAGTTGTGCCTTTCAGAAACGCAAATGTTTTTCTTCGGGCTTGTTTGCTCATATCGGTAGAGATTGATGGGATTTTTTTTTTCGGGTGGGGAGAGAGTTTTAGTTCAAATTTGAATAAAATTAAGAGGTTGCAAGAGAAGGAGAATGTGGTGTGTGACTCTCAAGAAGGAGATTCATCACATTAACTAAATATGTTCTTTAATTACAATTAATTTCCTTCATGCATGTCTCTCTGGGTATCATCTTTCAAATATAGTTTCCATTGAAAAAGATAATTAGTAGATGCAATCTCAAATTTGACGAATCCGAATGAACATTATATATTTTCACATGGCAAAAGATCAAACAACAACAACAATAATAATAATAATAATAATAATAATAATAATAATAATAATAATAATAATAATAATAATAATAATAATAGAGTACGCATACTATTGGGAGTCTTCATCAACTAAAAAGGAATTATGATAATGTATTTTGTACTCAGAATATCTACAAGTATAACTAATAGGGGAAATACTTCTTTCAATTCCTTTCAACGCAATCGCTTATTGCGGATTAGAAACAAGCCCCTGTCAAGCATGATGGAGAGCACGAATCGCCTCTTAGCGAACGAAGGAAGATCACGACACAATTGGCCGGACATTGCACTCCAACTGCTTTTCGTGACGGACCGCTCCATGCTCGCCGATCGCCGCCCTGGATCCTGTGCCCTCAATTCCGCAGCGCGCAGCTGTGCGCCGCCCGCCAGTAAGGGCGTGGGGGGCTTGGGCGGCAGGGGTGGAGAGACGATGGTGATTTTGACAAGAACATCAGAGCAGTAAGAGTCCCAAGTGCTATGGGAAGGCAACCGCTTTGTACAAAGCGACAATCGGCAAAAGCTCTCTGCCAACTGCCACTTGTGATAACAGACGACAGGACGCATAAAGCCACAGCCTTTGGCGGAAGCCGCTTGTGTTTTAATTAAGCCGCTTTCGATTGTCGCTTTTTCTTCTTTGTATGTTTCCTTACACCATGGACCACTTTTAATGAAGTGTTATTTGAGCTCTTGCTTACTTTGCTTCTAATGAAATGAGGCAGACGACGGATTTGTGGAATGTATATAATTCCTCGTGCGAAAAAGATTCGACTGTTTCTCCGATGCTCGTAGTTACTTAACGTAGTAAGATAGGCAACGCTGCAGAAGTGCATGTACGCTGCAGTGCTCTTAAAACCCTGAATACATCTCCGGACTTCTCCGAGCGACTTAACTTTTGAGATATAGAGGTCAAAATATTATTCGCCTGCAATTTTAAATACTATTTTAATACTAATAATAAATAATTATTAGCAATCAAATATTACACATATTAATTCATAAAACTCCTTTTCTAAACGAAATACACCAGATAAAGCTAATTTCAAAAATATGAGTTAATCGAGATACTTTTGACAGGTGTATGTCGCCAAGACGTACATAAAAAATACGCAATCTGGCAAGGGATTAATTTAAAACCAACACTGCTGACCAGTTTCATTTTTTCCTCTGTTGTTACATTTAAAGGACAACAATGATTACACATTCTACGTAGTTTTCGACTACCACATTTGTTTGCGATCTCCTCATTTAAACTTCCACGTGTCGCGGTTAAATTAACCATCAAGAGAACCGTAGAACTTTCTCCTCATGTCAGCCCAGAATTCCGATGTACTGGAAAAAGTGAGTGACGGTTCTTGAGAGAAGCTGCGGCAACTTTTTACCGCCAGAGGTAGCGTGAGAGCGATCAGGGCTGGAGAAGGGGAGCAGACGCGGCAGAGAGGGCGTATTTCCGTTCCTCGTTCTTCATCAGGGGAATTAATGCAACGGCTATCGATTTATTTGGCGGAGGGCGCGTTTCCACGCCGTGCTGGGGTGGAGGAGAGGAAATGGCCTCAGATGGGCGCTTCGAAATCCGAAGAACGAAAAAATCGAAATGGGGAGAAATGAAGAAGAAAAAAAGGGGGTGAGACGAAGGGTAATTTGACAAAATAGGGTGTTGAAAGGAGAGAATGCAGTTCTAAGAATTTACGTTATAAGGTGATAAAAGATGACGGGATACGGTAGGAAAAAGAAAAATATGGAGTACTGTAAGACGACAGAATCTCGCTGGAATAAACTATATCATGAGTTGAAAACGAAATATTTATAGACAAGCGGGAAGAACAAACTTCGATGAGAGATCACGGAAGAGGAACAAATATTTGTACTACAGCGAACAGAACCTGGAGAATGTAAAAATAAACAAATATATAAATAAATAAAATAACAACTGTAAAACAAATAAATAAAACCTACAATCTATATAATCTAAAATAAAGAATGAAAAACAAACTAACGAAGGTTATAGAAACACTAGCAAGAAATAACAATTTTGAGCAGTCTTAGTAAGCATGAACGAGTAACTAAAATACAGTGTGATAACACATTTTTGCTTAAGTAATTGCAGAGGGAAGACGGAATAGAAGAGGAAAGGGAGAAAGGCGAAGATACACAAAAATACGAGGAGAGGAAAAGAGAAGGACAACAAGAAAAGAGACGGACGAATCGACGAATCGTCGAATAAACTGACTTTGCATGGCTGATCCTGGAGCTAAAGTGATCTGTGCACAAATTTAAGTAACATTAATGACGGAGTAATTTTGAGTCTCATAACAAGAAAGGAGAAGAACAAGAAGACAAGAGGACAACTATGGTAAGAGAAAGGCAAGGAGAAAAAGAGACCAGAAGACAAGAGAAGGGAAAGGAGATAAAAAGAAAAGAAGAGGTCAATAAAAGGGAAGAAAAGGAAATAAAATTGATATTGAGTAAAAACAGAACCGGAAAAAGAGGCAGAGGCGAGGCAGCGTGATCGAAACATGGACCGGTGAGACGCACGACTCCGCTTAGCCTCCCTGGCAGCACGCAGCCACCGCGGTACGCAGCAGAGGGTGGGGTGGGATGAGGTGGGGGTGGGGGCGGCGGGGCCTGCGACATGTCACCCGACGCGCCCCGCCCGCGGAGCCCGCGCTTCTGTCTCCGCTGTCGCAGCACTTCGTTTTTTCCAGACCGGCGGCGTTTTTTTGCGGCACCTGCCTAAAAACACGCCGCGCCGGGCCGGCCCTCTCCATACCAGGAACCACGAGTCGTCACATATGGCCGGGCGGGCGGCACAAAGGCGGCGCGGCGCGGCGCGGCGGCGGGGAAGAATGGGCCCAGCAGCGCTTACGGACGGACGCGCCGACCCCGCTTCTGATGCACTCGCCGCCTCACTACCTCTCCGCGGCGTCACCTGCGCTCTCCAAATTGCAGCAGGGATTACGAATCATTTTTTATAGTCATAATTTCTGTGGTCACGGGGTAATAGTTCTTGAGTCAAAAATCTTAGTTTGGAGAAAACAAGGGTTAGATTATGGAGTCTCATATATTTCTCACAGCCGAGATATATTTCCCAACTCCTTTTTGTCCTTAAGGAGGCAACATTTGAATTCGGTTGTTTTACTAAAATAAACTGTAGATACTAAACTTGTAGTTTCAGTACTTAACCCAATTTCAGCAAAAATAGACTTAAGAACTTTTACCCCGTAACCACAGAACTGAACATTCACGGTCACTAACTTCTAATTAACAATATTAGGTGTTAACATAACCTTAGCTTGCGAGAATCTTAGAACTGAGAATATTTTTCCTAATACACATATTTCGATAGGTACTTGTTTTTGTTGACTGTGGAAATAATTGGTTCACAAATCAATGATCTTGAATCTGCTACTACGAATATTCATTTGATTTGATGCAAACATTTAGCAATACGAATTCCCCATTACTTAGGTTTACTGAAACTAATATTTTTTATAGTCTCTCAAGACCGTATATTTACTCCTTCCGTTGTGTTCTAAATCAATATCTTCCCCCTCGCTCCCAACCCAACGCCGGGATGGACACTGAATTTTACCTGTGAATGAACATTCACGGTACCTCTGAATGAACATTCAATGAATATTAAAATAAAACGCTCTCGTCGAATAAACTGACTTTGCATGGCTGGCCTGGAGCTAAAGTGATCTGTGCACAAATTTAACTAACATTAATAACGACGTAATTCTGAGTCTCATAATAAGATTTTATTTAAGCTAAAGTAGTCTGAGTATGAAATTATATCTACAGGAGCCTTGAATAAAAATACCACTTTAAAAATGAAATATATTTTGATTCGCAGACAATTCGTGTGTGTTTTCCCATAACTGTTATTTGTAATTTAGCCCATTTTAGCTCCAGGCCGACCATTTATGAACTTGATATCACTACATCAATTCTATTCTCATTAGCAATCGCGACAATCATAATCTTCATCTCGAATCACATCCATCTTGAACCTTGAACAACAGACGCTTCGAACAGCGGGGACCTCTCCTAGCAGCGAGCACTTGCTGAATTCGCAGCTCTCCACCTCCCTTGCCCGGCCCCGTCCTTCACCGCCTCCTGGCCGAGTACTGCGCCGTGCGCCGTAAATGGGCTTTCACGCTCCTGTTGCCGCGCCGCCGCCCGCGAGCGCGCTCCTTAATTAGCCCCGGCCGCGCCGCCGCCGCCGCCCCGCGCCGCCTCCGCCGCCGCCGCCGCCGCCGCCTCCGCCGCCGCCCGCGCCGATCTCCTCGCGGCGCCCTGGCCCGCCGCGCCGCGCCGCCGGGGAAAGCGCCCTGATTAGCTCCGTGGGCGGACGCGAACCCACCGGAGGTGGCCTGGAGATGAGGGGGAAGGAAGAGGATGAAGGAAGAGGGTGCTGGAAGGGTGGGGGCTGAGAGAAGTGGGTGTTGGGAGGAGCGTGAGCGTTGAGGGAACGATAAAGGGGGGCTTCCAGGGCCAGCGTCTGTGATGACCATCGGGAAGTAGTCTTAAGGTGGCTCCATACATTCGGCATTTGCCGAGCAGCGAGCCACTGCTCGCCCAATCTCGACCAGCTGATGTGTTCGGCGAATGTTCCCTCCCTTTGATGTGTTCAAAAGACCGTCACGCGATGGGTAGGGCGAGCGCCGAATATTCGTCACTCGGCAAATAGCAAGCGACACATTCACACTACTCGGGATTCGGCGAGCGATTGCTCGCTGTTCGCCGAATAGCGAATGTATGTAGCCGCCTTTAGAAAAGTCAGTAGGTGATAGTAGTTGGGGGTTCGTTGCTAGCGACACAAATGGCGGTGGTGAAAACGAAGACGGGGTCAACGATAGTTACGGCAGGCGACGACGGCGTTGATGGTGGAGACGACGACGTGGTGGCAAGGGCGTCGGTGGTGGAGGCGAAGACGGTTGATTGCGGGCACGTCAACTGCTGTGGTCGTTATTGCAGGTTGTGTAGTGAATATTTTATCGCCGGAGATGTCGGTATTCATCCCCTGCTGCATGGGATATGGCGCCAATCTGCACGTCGGCTGACGAGAGATTTCCCCCTCCATATCTCCTCCAGTGGGTCATCAAGACAACCAGAAAAAACTCTGTCTCGACTAGTCTCCTGTCAAATGTGATAGTGTAATTGAAAGTGTGTTTGTAACGAAGGGAAGATAATAGGTCAAGGAAGACGAAAAAAATATTCCGCAGATTCAAGGCCCATTTAATAGGGTTATGTTCTGGTATTCGCCTGGTATTGACCGGAGAAATCAGGAGAAAAAGACGATCAGAGCATCTGTCCGCTGGAATTCTCTAGATATTGGCTGAATTCCACCAAGCAATCTAGCTAGTATCGAAAATACGCCACCGTCTGGACTCGAACCCTTAACTTCTCGGTCACAGCCACTGCAGAGTTAGAGACTAAGCTTAACTCAGCCAGTGACGGGGACGACGGCCGTGGTGGCGGGGACGATAGTGGCAGTGTTGGGTCAATGGCGGCGGTGGCGGGAACGACGGCAGTTGAGGCGGGGCCCACGGCGATGGTGGCGGGGACGACGGCGTTGGTTGCGGTGATGATGGCGATGGCGGTGGCGGGTTGATCGAGGGAGCAGGCGAGATGCTGCATTGAAGCGGAAGCAGCGATGTGTTAGGTGAGAGGTTGAAATCGTGATGGCGAGACGGCTGGTGGAGCAGAACATAGATAAATGGTCTGACTGAGGGGAAGCGTGGACAAGGAAACTGGGCCGGGCGGCCGATATGGTTTGACGCGGAAATGGATGATCAGGTTATGTGAACATTAACCGACCAATGTGACCTCGAAATGCCAGAATTATTCAATAATAATACCTGGAATTAGAAGAAATTATGCTCTGTTGGCTTCTCTGAGTGTATCAGAATTTGAATTAGTCTCATTTTATTGAACACCAAGTGTGATAATTAAGATAATTAAAAAAAAACAGTGAATCTTTCCAGAGAAAAATGATGAAGGGATTGAAGTTCTGAAAAAGTAAACAAATGTCTGAGAGAGTATGAAAAAGTGAGAACGAACGAGATAACCAGTGAAAAGTGATGGTGCAGACGATAAAAAACCCAGTAGAAGGCGAGAGATGTCAGTTGGATCTCAACGCCAGGGGAGAGCGAGTGGAGGCGCAGGTATTTACAGAAGAGAGACTGTTCGGGGTAGGTGCAACGGGCAAGAGCGGGCACGAGCGGGCAAGAGCGGGCAAAAGCGGGCAAGAGCAGGCAAGAGCGGGCAAGAGCGGGCAAGAGCGGGCAAGAGCGGGCAAGAGCGGGCAAGAGCGGGCAAGAGCGGGCAAGAGCGGGCAAGAGCGGGCAAGAGCGGGCAAGCGACCGGGCGAGCGACCGGGCGAGCGACCGGGCGAGCGACCGGGCGAGCGGCCGGGCGAGCAACCGGGCGTGTGGGTGGTAAGCGAGCGAGGCGGGTGGGCGGGCGAACGGGCCCCCAGCGCAGCGCAGGTGCGTCCTGGCGGCCGCTGCCATAAAGCCGTAAAGCGGCGCCGTAAGCCGCGGGGCGCGGAGGGCGCGCAGCCCAGCGCTGTTTGCTCTGGCCCAGGGGTCGCCTCCCGCGCCCTGCGCTCGCCCTGCGCTCGCCCGCGCTGCGTGCGCGCCGACGGCCAATCCAGCCGTCGGCCTCGCGGGGCCCTGCGCCGCGCCGCCAATGTAAACTACGCCGCACGCAGTCCACGTGAAAACACGCAGGGAACACATCGCAGGTATAAAACGGAGGAAATTTATATCGAGCTTTCACACTTTCATGGAATTCCGATTGTCAGGAAGGAAAAATATATGGATTTACGACTCCTAATAAAGAGCCAAATACTACTCCATAATAGTCCACAGAAAATCAGGACTTTACGACAATATGTAACGGACGCCTGGTAATATACCAAAGTCAATTTATTGTGCCATATTTAAAAAAATAAAATTGTCATGAGTAACAAAAGAATTCAAAATAATAGGTGACATACATTCTTCTAAACAAGATAAGAATGAAATTTTAGACGTCAGCTTTCCAAAAGGAATTAATACTCAAATCGAGTTTGCATTTGATAGACACAATTCTTAAAATAAAAGGATTGTAGAAGAAATCAGAATTCATTATTGAACAAAAATATATGCCGTCTTATAAGCAGGCCGAATGCACTCTACTATCTCGAACTTTTTTCCGTATGTTTTTCACATCCCTATACATATTTTTCAAATCTCTGTAACGTCTCCCTGCTAACATAATAGGTCATATGTTTGCTAGGTTACATTTACACAGAAAGCGGTTTACAGTAAGCTTGGACAAACGCAAGAATCTTTTATTCCATCGGTGAAAGGGTGATTTGCATGACAATATATCGTCATCACCTCCTCCTGCTTTACCTCTCGGTCGGTGACAGGCGGGCGTAAAGCGGTTGCCGACCTCAACAGTCTCCGCTGATGTGTATCCACACAGAGGGACGAATACTCTATAGGTATAGCTAACAACCATGAAACGTCAGTCAATCGATAGAGGGAACAGTTTTATTTGATATCAATTTCCGTCCAGAGAGTAATGATTAATACAAATTTGTCCTCTTTAAACATTTGTCCCTTCGAATTGTCAGAATAGTCAATTCCGATGTAGTTACTACTGCAATAATATAAGCAATGTTTCAGCAAAGTAAAGGTAAGCTGCCGATCGCCGGCGGCTGAGATCGCTAAAACAGTAGTGCAGCAATCTCGGACCGAAGGACCGCGTGTTCGAGTCCCGCCTCGGGCATGGTTGAATTTCTGTTCGTCCTTTCATCCCCTATCATCACCATGCCATGTCATCTTCACAGTTACTCTACCGTTAACTCCAATCCCATTAAATCCAAATCGCTAATGACCTGGATGTTGATGCGACCTTAAACAACAACAAAAAAAGTAAGCTGTTGCTAGTCAATTGCTTTCTACACCCTACAAACTCGCAGAAACAATACAAATTCACTTTTTTATTAAAATAAATAATACATGACTCTTTACCTACCTTCCGAAATTCTTAAATATTTACATCTGTCTGAATGTGAACCAATGTTTTACAGAAGTAATTTCTGGCATGCTGAAGATACAAATTGTGTAAATGAGTACTAGTTTTGTCACGTAGAATTCAATACATCAGCCTCACTGTGCTTCATCTCGCCCGGTTGTCGACCTGCTCCGTCCTCGTCATCGTCTCAGCCTCCTCCTCCTCAAACCTCCACCGTCGCCGCCGTCGCCGCCGTCGCCGCCGTCGTTGTTGCCGCTGTCACTGGCCTCGCCTTCCCCGCGCCGACCGCGGCAAGGTCTGGGTTTGCGTCCTGCCTAAGGCGCGCCACTCACTCGCGGCCGCGACATTCCGTCGCGACGGATTTATCGTCGAGCGGCGCAGCGCGACGCGGCTTGATTGATTGATTGCTCGTGACTCCGGGCACCTCAACTACAGAGGTCATTAGTCCTGTAAGTGTAGTGCATGCTTTTCATCGGGAGGTGGCTGTGATCTTTTCCCCGCTGGATGGCAATATCAGGCGCCGAACTACCGTCGACTGGCGGGGTTTTCCCCTCAATCAAGTATCTCCCACCAGTGGGGCACCGCCCCGGCCGGGACAAGCTCTAAATTCCCGACTGGTCTCCCGGCATGTGTGGTAGTGTAGTGCATGTTAGTGTAAGTGTGTGTAAGGGGTGAGGATAGGACAAGGAAGAGGAAGGAAAGATCCGTGGCCCGTTTGTTAGGGTACTGCTCCGGCATTCGCCTGGTGTTGGTCGGAGAAACCACGGAAAACTACCGATCAGAGTAGCCGGCCGCTAGAATTCTCTTCCAAAAAGTGAATGAATTTGACCTGGCTGAAAAGCTAGAGTCGAAAATCCTGCCGCCGTCAGGACTCGAACTTAGGGCCTCCCGGTTAGAGGGACTGCAGTGACGTCAGTTGATGCAGTGAGCCATCTCTCCCGGTCGCGGCGGCGCGGTGCGGTGCCTCCGTCTCTATCAGGGTGGTGGCGAGTGCGCGCAAATACACCGCTGGAGCGAGATGGCGCAGGCAATCGCGCTGATGGCCATCCCGCCGTCCCACGAAGAGAGCCGCGTATTGACGTTCCAAATATCGACGAAGCGTACTCTTGCGAAGTGAAGGCTGTGACAATACAAGCGCCGACTGCGAGTGTGTTCACGGCAGGCCATGCACATCGGAAGGGCGAGGACGGGGGGGGGGGCAGCAATGGGCTGATTTAACAGGGGACCCTGTTCCCCTGTTAAACCTCTAATCGAAGAATGAAATTTACGATTTCTCATTCACTTAAAATGTACTGATTTATAATATAATATTCTACTATTAAATATTACTAATTAAAAAAATATTTATAATCCTATGTGAGTCTTTTCCACAACAATGTCCATTTAGCACCACACGTGCCATGGAACAGAACCTGAATACACAGAGGTGGCGGTAGCTGGAAGTTGGAGGCTGGCGCATGAACATACAGCAAAACGTGCCATTACGGAAGCGTCGCTGTTGAAGGTACGAAGAGTACTTCAGTTTGGGAAAACGTACGTAATTAAAGGAGGATATTTGCCTAGGTATGTATGAAAGGGAGTAGAGAATGGACAGGAGTAAATGAGCAGAAGTAAAGTGATGTGAAGGTTATTGCACAAGGGTGGAACATATAACAGAAGGGAGTAGACAGGGAGAGAGGAAGAAGCTAAAATGTAACGACGTAATCGTAAAGGTAGTGTCGGTTTAAGCGACTCTAGCACTTACGTCTGAGTAGTTTATGAAGCTTACGAGTGAGAATGAAGACTGAGTCCGTAAGTGTTCTGGTCCATTTAAGGAAAGTTCCCCTAGTGTAGGCGGGAATGTGGACTGCAAGCGAAAGAACGCTGCCAGAGCATTCTGAAAAGTGAGCAGCTTGGTACCCTTTTACCCCAAAGAGACGACCAAATTTTCTGCGTAAGTAACATGAACACAAACAACTGTGATGAATAATACAGAATGAAAATAAAATGAAGATTGACAACAACAAAAAAAAGAAACTAAGACTTAAAGAGGATCCACTATTCAAAGAAGCAGAGTGAAGAAACTCAAAACGTGAGTGCATTACCTGCAACTAATGCATTACCTGGAGAAATCTCAGAATTAAGATTCTTGCTGAAATATTTTCTTACAACGTAAGTGACATCGCCATTAAACGCACTCGCAGCTAGATTATTTTTTACTAAGGGGAAAGTCACAAAAAGTTATTACAACAGAATTTCAAGAATTTGTTGTTGTTTTTCTCGCAGTTTCTACATCACTGAAGTTGCACTCGTGGTCCAAGCACCCCTCCCGTTCCCCATCAGAACTCTGTGAATGTGGTGGAGAACGGCTATTCAGCTTTCCGCAACTGTGCTTCGCGTAACTACGACCGAGAGGGGTTCCTCCACGGGCAGATGTTAACTACACACCACCGCCGCCGCAGCATTGTGCTCCACGCAGAGCGAGGGAACGACGTCTGCTCACACAAACGAGAGTTTGCCGACTGAATTAGCAATTCACGCAGTCGTCCGAGTTATTCTCCTGACGTCATGAGAAAGAAAGATAATAAAATGGTTGGGAATGAGACGATCATTTTGGGATATTCCAGTTTTCTTTTCCAGGTTTCAACAATTTCTTGACACTTTTTATACATTGGAGGGGATTAATCTACGGAGTCTTCTATTTTTTACTACAATTATGAAAACCAACCAAGGACCCAGTTTACTGAGCTCTCTGAATAATAAACAAATATAAATCATAAACTTGTGAAATTGTCTTAGATTTCTGATGAATAACTATAAATAAGTAGACCAGAAATCTGTACCATAAAAATAATTAATATTCTGAAAATGCTTTACTCACCGGTACCATCTACAAATACAACCACTGGAGTAATCAGGAATACATGAGCAGTGACCCACCTGCAAAATACAAAACAAATATTCAAAACATTTCACTCAAAAAAGTTCAATGATAAAAATAATCCTCTTTCATAAATTGTTTATATTTATTCACAGAAATACAATCCCTACATTAACTGGTTTAGTCAGGTAAACATTCGGAAATAACATATTTATAAATGCAATGGTTTTCTGTTGAGTTAAAAATCATTTTCTAATAGGTTTCTGTTGTAGAACTTACTTTCATGAGTTGATCAATGAATTAAAGCTTCGCAACATTCTTCTCTCTAACGTCACTAAAAGTAACGTTGTTTCCTAGTGAGAACGCTAGAAATTGAAACATGATATTGAAAACTATTATTATTTAAATTATTAAAAATGATGATTATTATTGGAATATGATATTAAAATTATTTTGATGTAAATTTAAATATGTGTGAGGCTTCAAGTCGTGCAATAATTTTAAATAAATTATTATAGAATCCTACGACAGTTTGTATCAGATGTGTACAAAACGTTCTGAAATGTATCTTCTTTCATCTTCAAATGAGTATGTTTGGCAGATATATCCACTTACTCGTTCATTAATGTTATATTTTATTAGGATGGAATAATTTAGGATCTCAAGTGAAACCTTTCAATAACGTTTTAAAAGTTCGCAATACCCTTGTAAAATTACGATGCAAAGAAATGCCAGAACGACTGAATTAATTAACGACCCTAAAGACACGTCAAGATAGGTTTGCCAGTTTCCTCGTCCCGCACAATTTCAGGGAATTTCATGGCCGGTCGATAAGGGCAACGCTCTGAGGTTTTGTTGGAATCATTCCAAAGCATAGCATACCGAAACGACCCTCCGGGCGAGAAATAAGCGAGAAAAGAGTAGTTTAAATTCTCGGGAGTGTTCATGAGCAGCTCGTGATAAGGGCGGTTATAAACCCGGCGCCCGTAAAACCTTATCTACCGTTCGTTGTGCAGGAGAGCGACGCCGCCTCCGCTGCCGCCGCGCGGCGCAGCACTGGGCTGTGCTTTGAGGGCGGGGAGGCTCTGGATGGCCAGGACCGCTGCGACCGTTCCGGCAGCTGCCACACCTCGCGCCTCGGCTGTTCTCCCTTCCCCACCCCACCCCTCCCCACACAGCACTACCTGGGCGCTGTTGCCAGTAGACGCCCTCTGTTGACATTCCTGTCTTCACGTCTGTCTTTCGCCTCTTCTACCATTCGTTGCTCTTAGACAAATAGACATTTGTTGGAAAAGATGCTATTGAAAGCTCTTCGTTCCGAGAAGACCTACGTCCCTACTCATGTTTCAGTAGTTCACAAACTTTAAGTCCGGGATTTTTTAATACTTGTTTGAATTGTTCGCAGTATCAGAAAAAAATGATAGTCATTTTCGATGTTTCAGAAATGAGTTCAGAGTGGCATCAACAATATCAAATATATTTGTCCTCAAAACTAACAATTATATTAACACTGCATAATGGAAACCCAAATTGTGAAAAAAGTTATTGTACTTCAAATTATTAGATCATTTATTGATTTTTCAGGTTTATTTTGACTCTTAAATACTTCAGCCGTTTTAATCAATTTCGTTTTATTCCCACACAATAGTAAAATGCTTATTTTAACGATTTTAACTATAATTATTTTGACGCCTCCTGTACTTCATTTCAATTCTACATACCAATATGAATTTAGAATATTTTTTGAAGGATTTTCTTTATCAAAATTTTCCCTTTCCAACGAAAAAAAACAACAACATTGCAATCAAAATGTCACGCTTCTTAACTCTCATACAAAGTCGTCTCATAGATTTAAAACTAGGCGTTCGCTTCTGGAGGCTTTTTGAGATTACTCGCATTAGAAAGTGACTCCAACTTCACTCAAATAAAACCTCTAAAACAAACATAACTATTAGAATGTCCAGTTTGTACCTGAGGGAACCAAAAAAGTATCCAAATGAACAAAACAAAATTTGAGGAATGTGTAAAGCACTATTTTAAATTACTAGGTTTGGAGCGATGTGAAAATTCACACAGCCGTTAAATAAATAACAAACACGGAAGTGAATCATTAAGAAAGACATCAACATTAATATCATTTCAGGTCAACTGTGAATTGTCACGCGAGACACACTATAGACACGCGAGAACGTAATCTGCTGATTTCTACAATCGTAACAAAATTATAGAGAAAAGAAGGAAAGAAAAAATACTCAATGGACTGGTTTGTTACAATTACAATAGTAATAAGTGAACTAATAGTGCTGAATTAAAGGACGTATAGAACTGAAACGTGCGTCACTTTCAGACATTATCAAACATTTTCGGTTTGCCAAAACGTGGAGTGTAAAGCTCCTCTCAGCAAATGCCCAACTCATCGTCAAAAATTAAATACCATGCAACTATTTCTACGCGCGTGGGCACATCGGTGAGTGAGTGGTTACCTTACACCCCCTCCCCCGCCGAACACAATCCAATCCACAGTGACCCAGTAGTGCTAGCGGTAAGGAAAAGAAACCTGGCTAAATGTCCCACAAAATTAAATTCTCTTTCAATCATCTGACGATTTCCATCATCACATTCCATCAACGGTTTTCTGAAGAACGTCTCGAGTAATGGAAAAATATTACCAAGTCCGTATTGTATCGCTTCCTGACGGATAATAAGGGAGTCTAAATTTACTGGCAAAGCTGAGAGCTTACTAGAAAATTGGTTGCGTAGGCTTCCGCGGCTGGAGTCTGTATTGCCTGGGGACAAGTAGTCTCTGTCGTGGTGGCCCGAAAAGCCTAGACAATACATAACTAAAAAATTCCCAAATTTGCAAATGTCAGGGGAGGGCCAAGGGATCAATCTTTAACTTCCAGATCGTTAAACCCCCATCATGCTCCGGCTGCTGCCACACCTGCATTTCAGTGCAGACAACGCCCTATCCTGGACATGTTCGTGATTCAGGGTCATCTCCGACATTACTCTTTGTGTGCCATGAATCCAAGTTGTCCACAGCATTCTCCTCTTACGAGGGGCTGGTTTCGGTACAGAAAGACGTTTTTGGTATCCTTTCCTCTCTCGTTCTACTGTGCTAACTGCTTGTCTTCTGTATGGTGGAGGCGGTAATCTAAGTTTGGTGCTGTGTCGTGGAACTTGTCTACGTCGATTATCGTGGAGTCGTGATATTCGTGGGTGGTGTCGTGATACTATATCAGTGGTCGTGGTATCGTATTTGTGGGTGGCGTCGTGGTAATTGCCTTTGTACGGTTCTACTCGTCTTCATTCTATTTGCTCAGAACGGAATCTCAAGGAACCAGTTATTTTCCACCAAAGATTCCACATTATACAATGTAATACTGTAATACTGTAAGATTTGACATTATTTCCAGGACCGCGGTTTCTTTCACGATGGTTAGATTTCCGCGTTATGTACGTTTCGCATTTACCGTAGTTTTCTTATTTCTTCGTTGTATGTTCAAACTTCGAAAAGGTATTAAAAAACAACGAAACAAACGTTTCTTCGGTCGTAAAAAACACAACTTTTTGAAATCGGACGATCAGGAACTCGTTTTACTTACATGGCTATCTGAGAGACGCCGCGTCCAAGGCACAGGTGCCAACGTTTCGGTCGCCATTCTGCGACCTTCATCAGGGCGTAGTTGCAATAACTGCGCCCTGATGTCGTAGAATGGTGACTGAAACGTTGGCACCTGTGCTATGGACGCAGCGTTTCCTGGATAGCCATGCAAGTACTGACTCCTGCCGCGGAAGCCTACGCTCTCAGGAGCTCGCTTGCTGGCCCGTGCGCGGGTGGCCGCGCGAGTGGGAATGTGTGCGCCCGCGGGCGGCGGCTGGCGGGCGGGCGGGCGTGCCCCTCCCGCGGCGACGCGCACCGCGCCCGACTCATCCATCACGCGCTGCGCGGCACGCTGCGGGGGCGGGGGAAGGGGGCTGGACGAAAGGGGGAGGCGCAGCCCGGTAGCCGCGCCACGTCCGCCCCCCTCCCCCACACACAGTGGGTCGAAGTGGTGCTCAGGGCAGTGACCTCAGCTCTGATGACGCGTTTGCCTACAGAAGCGCATGCTGCACAGTGCCCGAATTCCATCACAGAGTTCATATTGCTTCACGGAAGCTCTGAGTTGAAAGCTATGTTCAGGTGAGTTCTACAAGAAACAACGAGTGAACCGGTTAAAAGGCGCTTTCCGGGATGGTCACATGTTTTGGAGTCTCAGTATGTAAATGTTGCCCTCCCCTCTTAAATATTTAACCTTTGTATAAATATATACAAATATTCATCCATGAGCTTAGCCGAAAATTTATTATTATTATAATAATAATAATTATTATTTATCATTATTATTAAAGTGAGCCAACGCCCACCCTTGCTATGTTAGCCATTTGGTGACGCGCTGACCAGTATAGACGTGCAGTTTCAGCGTCTGGGGATTGGGACTTCATAATGGTCAAGCGCGTATAGGTGGCAAATCACTGTCGCACTATAGCATTACCTAGGGGACACATGTAATAGACCACGGACGCGAGACCTTTTGTTACCGCAATGTGAATTATCCTTATTATTATTATTTTACTATTGTTATTATTAGGGCCCGGATAATTATGTAATTACATATTTTCCTAAGGTAACTCTAGCAAGTCGAATCAATGATATATTCACGTTTCACATCGGTTAGTGGCCAAAAACGTTTAGTTTTTAGTACATATATTTACATATTTTGCCCGAAATTACATATATTTACATATTTTCCTTTAATAAACATATTTTTACATATTACTGAATTTTTCCATTATCCTACATTTAAAAAAATTTAATTATTTATTTTTCCTATCAGTTTTTGACAAGGAATCATCCAAATAAACAATTTAGCAATGTCAAACATTTTTGTGTAGCCTCCTCTCTAAAATGAAGCTATTATTACGAGCTGAAATGAGTGTATCCATGAATGCCAACGGTATTGGAAGTAAAAGGGGAAGGCGACGATGCAATCCATAGCTTCTGTTCTGTTAGTTTTCAGCGCGAGTATCGCGGAGAACAGAAAGGAAGTTTGATTTGTGAAAATGATATTTTTAGCAGGCGATATCGCGCACCCACTTTGCATATTTTTGAGGTCTCCATTGACCTTGATACCCTTTACCAGAAACCCACGCACCAGTTCAAGAAGGGCCGTTGATATTTTTCTTTCCCTGATTTTTACATGTCCCTCTACCGTTGTTCGTAAATTGTCTTTCGACCGAAAATTTGAAGTAAAATCTCGCCATGGAACTGATGTGCAAGGAAATCATATTGGCAAGATTGTGATAGGTTTAATGAACATTTAAAAGTGTAAGTCTTATTTTGTTAACTTGTGAAGAGTTACCCAAATGCAACCATCAAACTATTACAAAACTTTTTAACGATACAACGGGATTTTTGTGGCTAAATGAAGTTAAACATGTCTTCCTTCCGGTACTAGTGCAGCGCCGTACATGTGCAAGGTCGCAGAAGCCCTACAGATATTGTTGCAAAATTACTACTTCTAACCTATCTTGTGCGTGCGTTGTGTTTGCAGGGTTGATTAGATCTCAGTTTGATAAAGTTGACGCATTGATTTCCAATATAAAAAAGGATTAACGAGATGGGGCGCGTGGATTGAAGCTATGAGCTACAATACTCAAAAGTTTGATTTTATAATACAAGTTATACATCAATTTGATTCTGAAGCTACAGCAGCTATAGGCATATCGAAGCAATTGTTTGATACTCAAAAGCTGAACAACTATATTGCCCCCATTTTCAATAAGCACTACAATTCCCTGGAACATCTTTGTAAACATCTTCCCTGGAACTTTCTGGTAGCTTTGAAATTACCCAATCAGCAGTCGCTTCTTTAAAAACTGTTCATTTATCATTTGAGGGTCAATAGGGGGATCTAATGAAGAAAAAGAGGTCTTTCGTTCTGGAGAAAAACCCAGGATTCGAAACAATTTAGTGCAGTGCTGTGAGGGGACAATTCCGTCACACTGGATTCAGAAAACACGGAGAAGAATAGAAAGTGTATTTGACATTCATATTTCGATATGTTTTTAAACAAATCCTTCATATTTTGAAAGTCAAAATGCAATTTGTCACGTCTCCTTGAAATTCTCTTTCTTTTGAGACATCATGTATAAAGATTGGTTGCGTGTTAGAGCCACAAAGGGAAGGTATAAAACAGAAATAATATCGGAGATGATATGTGTTTCTTATAGATACGAAGATCGTTGTAAATAATAGGATTATGAGAACTATAATGTTCAATTCTGGTCTTTATATTAAGTACCCAGAACAATATATTCTAAGGTAAAGGTATTTTAATAAAAAATAATTGATATAAAGACACTTAATGTTACATATTTCATACTTTTGAGTACATATTTCTGTATATTATAATACATATATATCTACATATTTTCCCAATTTTTAGTACATAATTATCCGGGCCCTAGTTATTATTAATGAATTTTGAGGTGGTAGGATGATAATAGATGATCGTGGTCTTTTGTAACCATTCCAGTATTCGTCTTATGACCGAGGGAAACCACGAAAAGCTCCGGTCAGGTTGACCGGCCAGGTGGTCGAACCCGGACCTCCCGAATCCGAAGTCAGCGCTCTACGCACTGAGCCACTTCGCTCTGTGGCGCTAGTAACAAATTTTACATCCTGCTTTTGTTTAGTTGCAGTGCGCGCCTCCAGGACCATTTCGGACCACTGTACGCCGCCCGCGCCGCCCGAGCGCCCCGCAGGGCGGTCACGTCCGCTCGCTCAGCGCCGCCCAAACGTCAGCCCGCCCTCGCGCCTCGCCCGATGCCTACATGGGCGATGACGGCTCGGCGGGCGCTGCGCCGCCGCACACGCTGCTAACACGGATATGTTTCTGATGGATGTGTACAGGTAATGCATCAAAACTGTAGTCGTCATTTTTGCTACGCGTTGTGGAATTTTCTAATGTTGCAGTGATTTCTTTTAATCAATGGAATGTATAAGTAATGATGTCATGTCAAATTTTATTTGTCTACGGAACGACTTCAAAATAGTCATGGTAGCTGTGTGAAATGTAGAAAAATATTGCTGACATTACGTTACTTCTATTTACTCCTTTTCTGTCAAAGAATGTTTTGCAGAGTCGAGGGTAAATTGTGCATTTTTTGGGTGGTAGTGCAAAGCTGAAACACGCCTTCCTTTTCCACAGCCATTCCCCTTGCTTTTAATACTTCCTTCCTCTCTACTTCCTTTCCATTATTCTAATCGCGTAGAAAAAAATATGAAGCTTTCTAGAAACAGTCCATATCACAATGTCACTTATAACAAAATTGGAACGCAGTACAAAAGGGTTTCGTATCCTTCTTCCGGGGTTGTACATAGCAACGGCTCAGAGGCCATGGTACGCCGAATGCTAAGTCGGCCGTGCAGTACAATGTGAGTGGCGAGATAGGAATCTGGCAGCTAATTCGGAGCGCGTGCCCTCGTTGCTCGACTCCCCTACGCACAGGCTCCCCTTGTTGCTGGCGCGGCGCCCGCCGCCGCTGCGTTCATGCCTTCTCCACTCCATCGCCCCCCCCCCGGCCCCATTGCCATGGCTACAGTCATCACCACCGCCCACAACAACCGTTCACACCATCACCAACACCGTCGTGCTCTGCTCCTTGAGGATGATGACAATGATGATGATGGTAGTATTAAAAATAATAATAACAATAATGATACTAATAATACTAATAATAAAAACAATAATTTTAGACAGACAGTGCTTTCGGAGCATGCACAGGATGCTAAAAGTTCTCGTTTTTGCATGAGTGCTAAAAGCTAAACTACGTTCAAACTTTCTGATAAAACTACGAATGCAACAAGAAAACAAAATGCATGCATGCATGCTTGAATTAAAATGAAAATGAGTAAGGCAGTCTAAAAATAATGTAGGATACACGTGGTAAAAGTGATTTTATTTTGCTAGTAGGATGGTTGAAAAGGCGAATACAAAAGGTTGCGTGCGACATGAGGGTACTAGTCCTACCGGCCTTCAGTGTATGCGCTCTTCACAATCTAGCGGCTTCAGGTTGACTCCATTTGTAACGGAAGAGACTCAAATTAATCAGGTCTTAAGATTGGACCTACAACAATATTATTTCTTAGAGCAGTGGTGTCAAGGTCTTCTACCGGTGGCAGTGGCACGCGTCATGCCACCGTAGCATGCTACGGCTTCTCTCCGCTACTAGTGTCGGGAAAGGAAACTATTAGTAACCCCGTCGTTTTACAATAGGGATGGCGTTGTCTCTGTTGGCGGGGTAATGAACTGGAGGGGCGATTTCGTCGTGGCACTCGTGCCACGGACGCCCGCTCGTGGCATCGATCTTGACAACACTGTCTTAGAGTTTCTGGACGAAATACACAAGTTAATTCTTCCCCCATTCCTTCCACTCAACATCCTCCATCGACCCTCCGACTACCTCCTCATCCACACACCGCCTCCTCCCCCGAGGTGGTTGCCGCTCCGCTTGCTGCGGGCGCGGCGGGTGGCGCGTGTGGCGAGGGCTTTAAGAAATCAATCGTCGCGTCGGATGTGGCGCGGTGGCGTCCCGTGGTGCTGCCTCCCTCACACGCACACATACGCCGCGGCGCGCCGCGCCGCCAAGCCGTCGATAACTCCGGCCGCCACGCGCGCTCGACCGGCCACGCGCCACCGCCACCCGCCGCCACGGGAGCTCGCTTGTGCGAGGACGAGCTTAGCGCAAGGCCTCACACCGAAACAGGAACTGCTCAAACGGTTCTATTAAAATACCGAATCTGGAACCGTTAAAAGTGGTTGGAGATCGAAACCGGAAACGTTATAAACTGTTCCTTTGAAGACCGAAAGCGGAACCATTGAAACGGTTTCATTGGGAGACAGAAACCGGAACCATTAAAACAGTCTCATTTGGAGCCCAAAAATGAAATAAATCGCTACATTTTTATTAATGCGTAGCCGGAACCGTATCGGAATAAAACTTTTTTGGTGTCAATTTTTAAAAAAATTGTATTAATTTTGGGCAACTACATATTCACGCTCGGTTAATGTTTTTAAATGTGTGGTTCATTGAGTAAACTTAAGGTGTTCGAGTTTTCGGGCGTTTTTCAAGTACTAGCTCTGTAGGTAATATCCCTTTTATTTCATCGGAGGCCTCAAGTATAAAAGCGAATATTTATTTTTTAACTCTTCAAAGACTTGCCCAAAAACTCTCGCGGAAACAAAAAATCTCAGCCACACACTTTAATAATATTCAATTTAAACAAATAAATAAAAATAACATGTTATGTTTTAATAAAAATCTAGGAATATACTTTAGCAACAGTTTGGAAATCAAAATTTAAAACTAAACATTTGTCATCAAAGTTTAAGTAGTAATTGTTTGATTAATCGAATTCGTTCTAGATTTCCCAAGGACATTTTCAGCCTCCTTAAAAATTAATTTTATCTTTAAAACGTCCATTATTATAAATTAATTAAACATTAATTTGTACCTGAACTGCATTTATCAAATTTAAATCAAGGTAAGATATTATCTTATGTAAACTGCTGGCATCTTGCCTCAATGTTTTTGTATTAAAAAATATTTTCAATACCCTGAAAAATTCTTGTAAGAATTGATCAGGAAGAAAATAAGATTTAAAAAAATTCAAAAACCAAATCCAAAGATATTTCTTTAAAACTACCGAAAACTATGGACATTTTCGTACAAATTAGTCAATACTTAAGTTTTGTAGGAACATTAATCAACAATGAAGACATGCTGTCAATTATAGATTATACTGAACGTTATATTACACACCTCATTTTACTTTAATAAACAATCTAGCACTTCATTTCAATGTGACAACTCCCATCAGACATTTTATGTCACGCTCTTCCTTTCTTCGTGTGCCATCCCCTCCCATTATATTGTCACGTTCGTCGTAATTCCGCCTAAGTGGTCCTTCCACCGCCGCGAGAAGAGCGTATCGATCAATCGAACGTCCATATATCGTAACCTGACCACGTTTAGAGGAGTACTAAGTTATGTCCCGTCGGAAGGGCGCGTTCACACTTTCGAATCCAAGCACGCTGCTGCTCGGCGCCGAGGCACCGGTTGTACGGTGGAAGACGTATGTGGGATTTTACGACCCTGAAGCTACTCGACGAGAGAGGCTTCCGCTGTCGAGAGTTGGAATAGGACGTCGTTAGGGTCCACAGAAACACGATACAGCTTGCTTGGTCCATTCACGTCTCTCGGGATGAATGGTGTAGTGTTGGTCGTGTTCGTGGAAATAAGTGAAGGGAAAAATTTGCAGGGCATTTACCTTACGTTTGCATTCACGAACACAACACTACTCTGACAGAACAGACTGTTCACAAAAATTTTTTTTTTTAATTTTAACAAGTTTTGCTTTTAAAATATTTCTTGTATAGTCTTTAAATCGAGAGTTCCGGATTCTGTAACGATTGACAATTTTACAATGACACATTAAAACAATAATATTTGTGATAAGCATTATTTTTAATATTATTGCAATGCTTATTCATGTCGCAATTTTGCAATTATTTTTCTGTATTACGATAGCATATAATTACTTTCAACTCACGACTTATCAGATCTCAACTAACTGCTAGGTCCATTCCTTCCGAGTCAGTGGTGCGAATCCAAATCAGTGTCGGCTTGTGGGAGAAGAAGGAGATCGCGTCGGTTGTCTGTCTCTACGTTCTGTTTCCCCGACACGCACTCTACTATTACTTCATAACCGTTCAGAATTGTTTTTTTTTTTTTTTGCTCTTTTCCCTTCAGAAGGAGCATTTGCCCCGACCATCACGAAAGTTCGTCATCTTGTGACTACTCAACGGGAGAAGTCAATTCTATTAGCAACTCCACAACATGTAGCAAAAATCAAATGGCCAGGAGAAATGTGAATGATTAATGTATGATCAAATATTTCAAAATAATAATACGTTTTCACCCAATTCTGACGTATTT
This sequence comes from Acheta domesticus, assembly GCA_031308135.1. Taxonomy (NCBI): domain Eukaryota; kingdom Metazoa; phylum Arthropoda; class Insecta; order Orthoptera; family Gryllidae; genus Acheta; species Acheta domesticus. The sequence goes on along the minus strand of JAHLJT010000631.1, from coordinate 115,027,810 downwards.
TGTAATTGACAACTTCCCAAGAAATGAAGATGCTGCGTGGTAAAGAAAACTCATGAAGTAACGGTAAGTAAAAACGGCGACGTGATGTCAAACTGACGAGTTGGCAGCAAGAACGGTCTGGCAGAGCGAGAAAAAGGCAAGAGCCCTGTGGAACTCCGTCGTCTATTTTGACAGATGGTCGGTGTGTTTTACGCTCCATTTAATCTCGGAGCTGATGCAGCGGCGGAGAAGGGCGCAGAGGCGGGGGCGGGAACTGCCCCTTGGCACGTGATACCGTAATGAATTACGTGGAGGGCTGCTAGAAAAACGCCCACGGTCGGATGTGCGATAAGGACGTGTCGGTGACTTCAAGCGCAGCGTCCGATGGGCAGATAAAGACGGGCAGCGTTACTCGAGTCGAGGTTGAGCGGGCGGATCGGTGCAGCTGAGAGAGGGGGCGGGGCCGTAAGATCCGCTGCCCCGAGGCCGAGGGCTCTAAAGGCTTTCGGATCTCGTCGCATCTCAGGAACGAAAGGACGAACTCCCTTGCTTCTTCAAGGTCAGAGTAAAGTAGCCAGCAGCATCTCTAATGAAGGCGTACCATCTACCAGTGAGATAGATGTACATTTTGGTTTAGTACGTCACAAAGAGGAATTTTTTTAGTGTTGTCTCAATAATTTATTATAGTAGTCTTACTAATGCATTGGTATTGGTTGCACTGGTATTTTCACTATTGCAATGGGAAAATAATTATAACTGCTATGCGTGGGAATGCCGATTAAACACTAATTTCTTTAAAAATTTTTTTCCAAGAAATCTCACAAAATATATGAAACATTCCGTGTTATTAAATCCGCTTTATATTTTCTCTGTACTTGTTTGAAGTGTCACTAATATATGTAGCAGAGCAAAATGCAGATGGAGAAGCTTGTAGAGTTGGCAATGGCATCAGATCGAGATGGATTAATTGGCACGAATGAACATTACATTATATACGAGTGTGAACAATGAAAGCTAAAAGTAAGGCAAACACATTAACACTTATTCAACAAATGTTTTTGATATCAACTGTTAATAATAAATTATTAATTAAACATGAATGCTCGAAGGAAAGTCTGCATTCCATTTGAAGATTTAATGGATGTTGTCAAGCTCTTTTTCAATTGATCTACCAGTGATCTTTTAAGCGATATTTAAAAAATATTTTAAACTGTGCTTTTTAAATTTAAATTAAAAAAACATGGTTAAATAATTACGCTAATATTAAAGAAATTTTCAAATTTAACGAGTCAGCAATACTTGAATTGAATTTTTTATCATCCACTGCTTCCTGAGAGTTAATATTCCAATACTGTTACAGATTGACACATCCATCGACGGCCTTTATCCTAAATGAGGAACTACTAAAAGAAGTGACCCTTCAGCTATGCACCCACGAATGTAGTTAGCCCGTTAGCATCGAGGTACAAAATAAATTGTCATAATTACACCTTTTGCCCTATCGTTTTTATTGCTCAGCTATCAGAGCAATATTTTGTTTCTCTGCAGGATTTTTCTAAATGGCATTTTGTATAGTGCACTTAATCCTGTTAGCAGCAACGTATCGAATGTCATTGCATTATTGAATAGTTTTCTGTGAGAGAATATTTATGTACTTGCGATAATGGATGAATATAATGATTTGCAAACTTTTAAAAACAATTATAACAAATTATTCACTTTACCAAAATATTTGATTTAATTTTGAAGTAAGTGTATAATTAAAAATGAGAAAATTATTAACACCATTTCGGGGCAGGAATTTTGTCGAATATAGTAGGCTTTTTGTCGAATGTCCTTTCTAAAACTGGCACTACGTGAAGGAAAATACGGAAATGACCTATGAGTAGGACAATTATTTTCCTACCAGTTTGCTGCCTTCTCTGACACTAGAGACAAATAACGTTTCAAGTTCAAACTACCCGTGCCAAGAACACCCTAACAAATATTTTCTTTTTGCTTTTGGAAGCCATCCAGACACGTGGACCCGTCCGAAACGAGAAACAAGCCTAGCGCGTTCCCGAAGACGCTCTCCGTGCCTTGAACCAGCTTGGAGGCGGTGACGTTTGGAGCTGTGCGACGCCGACAGAAGGCCGTGCTTCAGGCCGAGATGAGCGCAGGCGACAGCCTTTGAGGCGGTGCGTGCAGGTGACGCGGGGGAGCGTCGGCGCGTGCGACATCAGAGCGTCGCTCCGCCGCCGCCGTCGCAGCGCTGCAGCCGGCCGTGAAATGCGTGACGCCCCGCCGGCGTCTGCTTACAAACACCTTCAGGAGGCGTTGCGTGTCCCCAATAGCTGCTACTTTGTTCTCGGCGACGCCCCGCCGCCGCGCCGCACACGCCGCCGCCGGTGGCACACTGAATCCGTTTTTTGGCGCCCTTGCTACGACTTTCTCTGGGTTCGACCGTGACGGTAGGAAGAGAAAGGAAACAGGGATTTCCTATAGGATTGTAGGATGTATTTACCGGTAACTGTAAAACTTTTTATGTCTAAAATCCCCATTGTCAATGAATAAGACTTTGGGTATCTTACGTTCTTGCGCGGTATTGGTAACCCCGATTTTAGTGTTCGCTCTTTTCCTGCAAAGGAATGGCAAAGATATTCAAATGTTAATCACTTTGGTTTTAACGTGAATCAATTGATTTTATTCTCTAACATGAACAAATTTCACTTTTTTCTCATTCCCTTTCATCCTTCCTCATAAAGGATACATTTCCATAATTTCACATTAGAAAATAAATATTTACAAACGGACAAAATTTTTATTTACTTTAGATAAAAATATATATGGAAGGAATAAATACAAATAGTATTTCTCGAATTTGAATGATGATTGTATGAATGTTGTCACTGATAAAACCGTACTAGGCATTTGTGTTTGTGTTCGGAAAACAGTTTTTAAAATGAAAGTTTATTTTGTGCGTGTGTGATTGTACATTTAAATTTAAATATCAAACTACGATAACAAACTTGTCGTACAGCATTCTTAACTTGTGAACATGTAGAAATATCTTCATTAAACAAAGAGATTGCACGATATAATCTGCACGTAGACTAATGTTTTGCATGCAGAAAATAAATACTATATCTTTCAAGAAATGTTTGTTTGTTCTTCCTTTCGAATATACGTCTCTTATCAGATCTCCCATACATTTCAAGTCACGAAAACCGTCTGAAGATAATCTAATGCGAGATGTGTCCGTTTGTTCGTTTCAGAACTGCTTCGCATAACTGTTTGTAAATGTCAGAATGGCATATCGCACAATCGCCCAGGTGAATTATGTGACCATCGAACACTGTAGGGTTCGCACTCTGCGAGCTGGCGGGCACTTTCATCCTTTCGCAATCCTCTGTAAGCTGACACCTCCGGTCAAAAGAGATTACATCAGCTCCCCAATGAACGGCTAAGCTGATTTCGCTGATTAGTCCACTTCGGAATTGAAGTAAATTGTACGTCCAAAGAGAGAAATGTTTTTGATCCAGTGGATTACTCACGACTGGAAATCGGAATTCGATCTAACCATGAAAAAAACAAATCCTGATCCTGCCACGGCGCAGGAAGAACAGAAACACGCATGCAACGTAACATGCTTTCGATTAACACAGTAACTCCCCACTCAACTAATTCGTCTTGTTTAATGTCTCGTTTAATGTGTCTCGCCATAAATCGTGTGCGAGGGTCTGCAGAAAGCGGGGCTAACGCAGTTTTAAGTAGCTCGGTGGCCGCGTGGGGCGCTCGCAGCGGGAGAGTGTGAGCGGCGGAGCGGTGTGATCGGCGCGCGTCGTGACGCGACGCGACGAGTGAAGTGCTGGCTCATCCCTGCGGAGAATGACGGGCCCCGCCCCCTAGCACGCCGGATCATTCGCTTCGGACGCCGACGAAGAAGCGTCAAGGTACGCGGCTCGCTGCAGGTATTTCAAGGCGGCCGAGCCACTGATCGTCATTTTATTTTATTTTTTTCCTCTCACGGAGGTCCACTTGGCAGCTGCTGCGCTGTCCGTCTTCCTGCCTAGTAATTCCTCTGTCCTCATTTCTCTCGGTTCTTTCTTCTCCTTGTCATCTATGCCCTCAAAAGGGTCAAAGAATTCAAGCCTTTACTATGTAAGAACATGTAGCATTTCCATCCCCATCCTCGACTTTCTAGACACAACGCATGAAGTACAACCTGCGTGTTTCTTCTTTTCTTCACATTTCGTATTCTACGTTATGCTATTACACAGATAGATGAGAGAGACAAATTAAGTCTTACTGTGACATATTGAGTTTGAAAATAATGAGAAAAAACACTGCTTTCACCCACCAGAATTTTTACAGCCACATTACATTGTTCAGATCAAACTTACGACTATTTAACTGGAACGGAAAGAGTACAGAAACAGTAAAACCTGACATTTTCATTCCAAAAATTTCCGTAAATATTTCCAGCATTTGTTTGTCCTCCTCTTGCGCACAATCGTTTAGATCTACTAAATGGATTTCTAGAACGAAGATGTAGATATTTCAATTAAAAACCTTCACGGTCTGTAGTATCTTTCCGGGCTATAAAGAACTGGAATGGAATAATTTTGTGTCCAAACAAGCAGATAATAAATAATTACGTCACCGAACGTTAATCGCATTTCATAAGGGGCTCCGAGCGCCTATGGTACGAAATCCGGCAGCATTCTCGCGAGGAGCCAGCTGTTCCTCCTACTTTCGTTACGAAATCGCGATAGCCTTTGCTCCGAGACGCCCGCTGACCCGCGGCAGAGCTTGCTACTCAGGTCGATAAAATCACTAGACGGGGGGGGGGCTTCTTCGCCAGCCTCCAAGCTTATGTAGTGTTCACTGAGCCTTCGTTTCCAACCCCATTTCTTCATAAAGCCTAGGTACAGAATTGAGGAACGGATGTATTCAAGACGAGTTGTCAGTCACGAAAATCAACAGCAACGGCTGAGTGTGATCCTTTCAAAAACTGATACTGAGAAATATTTTTTGATTATAATATTATTTTGAGGACCACACAGTGAAGTTCAACCTTATTCGGAAACTCTTTTTCGAACATATACGCAATATTACGCGAATCAAAACACACACACACACAATCAGAAACATCAAGTAAAATTGAATATGTAATATATTATACGATGATTGGGGCAGAAGTAATGACATTTTTTTGGTGAGAATATGAGTAGGAGTGGAAAATTTAAAATATCCACATGAAAGGACAAGGTATAAACGTATAAACTAAGGGCTTGGACATTTATCAACACACAAAAATTGAATTTATCATACTTATTAAGGTATTTGAAATGAACCGTACTCGTTTCATATTCTACGGCATTTTAGAGAATACGACTTCACAAATTCGAAAAACATTGCATACCCGTTCTAAAGGCCTGATTAGGTAGATGCTCGATTACCGCACAACACATTGATACGCACACTCACAGGTCGTCACGTGCGTTGCTGATCACTAGTTGATGCGCATCTTTGCAGAAACTCCTGCACATCTCGCGGCTGTCGGATATGGAAGGGCATTATTCCATGAGATTCCACTAATTCCCTGTGACATTCATTCTCGGGCATTCCTTTCACGGTGAACGACTCTCTTGGAGTAAGAGCGCTGTTGGAAACATGTTACATTCACCTCGCATGGCTGTAGACGGACAACTGATTTCAAGTTGCTCTGTATGCTAATAGAGACACTTTCAGGGATATCTGTTGATGTAAACACACCCTACTGCAGCATTTCTTTCAAGATATAAATGAAATTTTGCGATCCGATATCATTTCTTTTAGGAAAAATATAGTTGCTATGTGTGTGTGTGACTTCTGCCCCAACCCTCCTATATATTATATTACATCAATTTTAATATAATGCTGATTGAGGAAAACGCGAATTAAAATAGTTTAAAGGAAGTAGACCACTTATGGAACCAGAAAATTACAATACTAGCTAAGGTATCCTGCTTTCCCAGGGTATTTATTAATCATAATAATCCATTAGACAAGGAAAGGATTGGATTTTATGCAACCAAAAGGATTGGATTTTATGCTGACCAACCATGGCCTGTCCTGCTGTCATTTCCCTTCTCCAATTTTTCCCCGCTGTTCACCCTGCCCCGTCTCACACGTCCAACTCTATACTCTCACTCCCATTCTCTCTCACTGTCTCTTGTTCTCATTTCCCCCTCTCTCACTCTCTCCCTCTCCTAAGCCCGTGCAGCCCCGATACACTTGCCTCGCCTAGGCCGTCCTGCACCTCTCCGACCTGGCATGTTTTCTCCACCTGTCCTTGTTACCACCACCGCGATGGTAGCAACGGTGAACCGTTGCTATGGGGAGCTTTAAGTAGAATGATGCACTGTTACAAACTCCCAGCAAACTGCCAGTACCAATTTTGACATTCAATTACTCTGTCTCATGTCGCTCTCAGAATGAATTAAAATGCACTTAGTATGAAATTTTAGAGGCTTTTCAGAAACGTTTAATTCACTCTCGTGAATCTACTCACTGTTTTCGAGATATTTACGTATAACTAATTTTAAATTTTCCCTCCCAGGAGTAGGTGATGGGATAAGTGTATTTTTTACGAAACATCACACAGAGAAAAAATTACAAAATACAAAATATCATCTAGAACTTTGAAAGTCAGGTATACTAAACTTCCTTAAGATCGGAATAAAAGTGTACATTTGCATTAAAAAACTTCTTTTTATGTAGAATAATGACCCAAGTTATGTCCCACAAAACACTCTTACAGCCAAAACCGCATCCAAATCGGTTCATTGTTTTTGGAGATTAAGCCCCGGATAAACATCGTAAAAACAATAGATTTGGTTTTTATACTATCTCAAGGCAGTTACTATTTTGAAATCATAGATAGACACTCCCATTTTATACAGGTGGAAAGGTGCAAAGGGGAAAATACGGTGGAAATGGAAGTACGGAAAGGTGAAAAATTCGCCAATCACTCATCCACCGCCAGTTCCATGTCTCCAAGGAGAGACCCAAACTCTACTTCTTAACTAACGCTGTAATTCCGTCCTGACCACGCAGGACGCGCTCGGGCCTGCGAGAGCAACACGGGGAGGTGTGAGGCCGTGAGGCCGTGAGGCCGTGAGGAGCGACGTGGGGAACGCAGGGTCGCGTAGTGCGGTGTGTGACGGGGCGGTACGAAGCAGGTGGGAGCGGGAGGGCGCGAGCGGGCCCCCGCGGGCCGCGTGACGAAACGGCCCGGCCGCGCGCATGACAAATGAGCGCTGGGCCGCGGTGCCCTCTCCGCGCCCCGGGCACTTACGCTGCCCCGCCCCCGCCCCCACCCTCTCCCCCGCCCCGCCCCGCCCTGCGCAGCCCGCCCCGCCGGGGCCAACGCCACGTGGACGGCAGGAGGGGACGCACACGCGGCCTCGATGCGCTGCTTTGGAAGGCGTTCGCGCCCTTATCTCTCCGCTGCGATCGCAGACCCCTGGCTGAATTGCGAACGAACCTGCTTCTCATAAATAAGGTTCTATATTGTATTCATCCGCTCGATATTTATTCTCTGCCTTAGTTTAGCTCACATATTTTGGAATTTTATTTAATGCATACCTATCGTGGCAATATCGCTTTCTTTGATCACTGACTTCCTTTCATCGTGTTATATCCACCTTACACATTACTTTATGCCCACACAACTAACACTACTCTTGCATACTATCATACATTTTTAACTTATCGCATATAATATAAATGTTGAAAACCTTCTATATCTTTCTGCCACTTCCTCTGATCTATTTACCCTCTTCTCTTTTCCACGTACGAAGCATACGTTCCGAATCCTTTCATTTTACTGTGTAGTTTATTTCTTTTCGAACCGACAGATTACGTTTACGGTTTCCTCCTCGTATTTCTGCAACCATTCTATCTTCAGGATATTCATCTTCATTATATTTCCTTCCCTCGTTATTCCCCTTCCCGAACGACTTCCACGCCTCCCTCCATTATTGATTTCTTCTCCGCTTCCTCATCCTTTTTCTTCTTGCTCGGCCTCTTAAGACGCCGCCGGAGGAGACGCGCTCCATTTTCACGCCCGCTGCCTAGCCGCCGCCGCCACCTCTTCCTCCTCCTCCTCCTCCTCCTCCTCTTTCTCTTCTGCCGTCTCCACCACCGCCTCCGCCACCTCCTCCGCCACCGCCACCGCCACCGCCACCGCCTCCGCCACCGCCTCCGCCTCCGCCTCCGCCTCCGCCACCGCCTCCGCCACCGCCTCCGCCACCGCCTCCGCCACCGCCTCCGCCACCGCCTCCGCCACCGCCTCCGCCACCGCCTCCGCCACCGCCAGGTTACCTTGGTAATTAATCATTATCGCGTTGCGGGCGAAGCGAAGGCTCGCAAACAACGCGTGACGCCTTCGCCGCGCCGCGCCGCGCCGCGCCGCGCCGCGCCGCCCAGCGCCACGCGACCCTCGCACGCCCCCGCGCCCCTTGCCCTCCGCGCCGCCCATCGCCCTCCATCGCTCCCGATACAGATTAAGGGTCCATTAACCCCGGTCGCTTGAGTGTTCTTGTAACAAGGAACGAGGGCCGGAAGAGGAGGAGGAAGCGAAAAAGGAGAAAGGGGAAGAGGCTTACGCACAAAGAAGAAAATGAAATGGAGAGGAATTAAAAGAATATTTCCTAGAAAATTAACTATTCTTTCTGTCACACCTTACGAGAGAGAAATGAGCAAACACACAGAGCATGAAAAACATTCAAAGTAATATAATGCATCTGTTCGCGTATACCTTCATGTTCAGTCTCTGTATTTGCAAAAGGCGGCTTTTCATTTTTCTTTCTCTTGTTTTATTTTTATTTTTCGGTCTTGATTTTACATTCTTTCCACCTATTTTACTTCCTTGTTCTTTCTTCTGTTATTCTCTATATTTAAAAAAAATTCTATTCTTTTTACTTTTGCGGTACAAAGTAGAGAGGAAGTTTTGCAATGCTGCGAGAAAAAAAATGCGAATTTTCAGTAGATAAACTCTTATTACATGCCCCTGGTAACGAAAAACTGTATACATCTAGATCATAAATTTAGAAAAAAAGTCCTCTAACACGTGATGTAGCCATAATCCATGGTTTGTGGGTTCTTGATACCCAAAAATAGAATCACGGCAAAACGTATGTTCGTCCCTCCGTGAACAAGGTTAGCAGCAAAACCGTTAGGCCAATTTTCTCAAAAATTGATATTCCCGAATCGATTTGGCTCATGTTGCGGCACCTTGAATTTGAAACCGATATTCTAATTTTGGGGGGGTACTTTACATACTTTACAGCCTTACTACTGTACATACTTTACAGACCTTAGGAGATTTTAAAAATTTTCAAAAAATGGCTCCATCATTTTTGATTAAATTTTGTTTGTTGATAGTGTAAAGGACGCTTAAGAGAATGGTGTAGGTCTCATGTTAGTTGAAAACCCCTAATTTTTCGAAATTGCAAAATTTCAAATTTTTTCGGAATCTTTCTACAACTAAAATATTAAAGATAGAGATTTGTTCGCTTAATGAAATGTGTTCCTGAAAGATAAATTTTTAAATAAGGTCGTGTACAATTTTTCGAAAATTTGAGTATTTTTTGCGTAATTTTGATTGAAAATGAGGGCGAAAAAGTACGTGCTGTTTTATCATCACTAGTTAATTAAAATGAAAATCTATTCTCTAATATTTCCTAAGTATTTCTAAACAAAACATTCTTCTTATCGCATTCAGATAAAGATAAATGGCATCGAATTTCTTTGTTGCAAGGGGAAGAGTTGATAACTCGCATTCAAAGCGGAATACATATTTTCTACAATATTCTTAAACTTTTTAGATTATGCAAACCGTATTGAAAGTTTGTATTCAAGAAAATACATTTCGTTTGGAATGGGACGCCTCAAACTTTGATGGAGGAATATAAAGTAAGCCTTTTGTCAGTGTATACTGAGATACCACGAGAATTTGAAGTGGAGACCGTGAGAATCTGAGGAACTTGATTTGGCAGTCAATCCACCTAGACTTCTCTTAAATTATTCCACGGACGTAAATATCGAAGAGCAATACATCATTCTTAACGGGAGAGTGCGTGAGAAATTTTCGGCCGAAACATCTCTGTTCATCTCTGCGTCACACAGAGCACGGAGCCAAGTCTTGGCTCCTGAGGCCTGTTGAGCCCATAAGTAGCAACTTCCTTCCTTATTAGACTAGCTTCATAAATATGGGATGCAAAGCCCATTACGGGCCAAGTTTGTTGCCCAAGCTAAAAGCCCTTAAATCAGACTGCGTATCGATTGCCCAAGGTTTGGAGCGACGCGGTCCTTCTTGGAAAAGTTTGCCTGGAAAGGCGCTACGAGAGTGAAAGAAATAGTGCGCCAGCAAGGTTTCAAATTTGGGCTCGAACGCCTTGTTCGAAGTCGGCCCCCGAGCGCGACCTCAATAAAGGAGAGGGCAGGTCTTTCGTTAAGTCTGGTGTCTCGTGACGTCTCCCGCATTTAGTCCGTTCTGTCTAGTACCGACAAAGTTCCCAGACAAGACAGCGCCCGTATGCCGTATGTCTCGTATTTCATTTCAGAAATGAGGGAACGTAGGAAACTCTCAGAACAATCATAAATAAAAGGAATATACTGGCAGAGTGCGCTGTAAAATGAAAAGAAGCGAGACATTTGATTTTTCTTGGACGTAAATGACCAGAAACATTCAAGACATTTCGTCGTGCTTTTAATGATGTCAGCGATCTCGTGAGAATACCACTACGTACAGCGATTTAACATGTATAGATACCTGGAAACCACGTAATACAATGAAGAAGTCATTGTGCTGGTCTTTCAAATAAAGCAATTATCACAAAAAATAAAAGTGATATTATTTAATTTTCAATGCATATTTGTTCGCTACTAACAAGAGAAATAATGTAATGGATAGTATTCTATTTCTATTGCAGTTATATCTGACTAGCAATCTCTCATGAAGTACAAACTGCACAAAATAGGATACAATCATCGTTACACAACAAATTATTCTATATAAAGAGTGACTTTTTGTATTTGCAACATATTTCGGTATAAATGATAGTAAAAGATTCAAACCCACACAAATAGCAACTATATACAATAAAAATTTTATTTAGCTAGTTTCTCTCGCACTCAACATTTTTAATACAATTGAGAAGAAACTGAGCTTTCGAAACTGCCACTCGGAGACCTAGATTAACAAATTAATGACCAAAACAAACATTTCCCGCCTGTGAAAAAATAAAATATACTTATTTTCTCAGAGCCATTGAATAGGTTACCAATTTTCCCTGCCTCCCCTCAATTGAATTGGAGGATGTACGTGATCACGCGTAAAATCTGCTTCTTCATATTACACTTCGAGTGTAACGGCTTCTCTTTTGGGCAGCTACTCGCGGGCCGCTCCGTTGCCGGCTGAGGAACGCAGTCAACGAGCCCTCCCGCCAGCTGCTGCCGGCGCGCGCTTCTCCTCTTCAGCGGCGCCTCAAGCGGCGGACAATGAGCGACGCGCCAGGGCGGGACGGGGTGGGACGAGGTGGGAGGCGGTTCGGGCGACGGAAGGTGGGACGGACGATGAGAGGCAGGAAGGGAGGGGGCGAGGGAGGGATGGGTTGGTGTGGGGGCGGCGGATGAAATGCAAGCAGGGTTGGCAAGTAGAAGGGAGAGGGCGGGGAGTGCGGGTGGTACGATGGACTAGGAGGAGAGAGGGGTGCAGGGAGAGAGATGGAAAAGAACGGGAAGGGATTGGACTGAAGTGGACTGAACGGAATGGAAAGGGATTGGATGGAATGGAGTGGGATGGGATGGGATGGGATGGGATTGAACGGAAGTAGACGACGGGACGGGGCGTGGAGGGAGACGGAAGCGGACGGGGCTGGCAGACCAGGGAGGGGCGTGGCGGGACTGACTGAACGGAATGTGAAGGGACTGGATGGAATGGAATGAGATGAGACGGAATGGGATTGGCCGGAAAGAGACGACGGGACGGAACGGACGGGGCGTGGCGGGAGATGGTTCCGAACGGGGCCGGGGACGCAGAGAGGTGACGGGAGGGGAGGGGAAGAGCACGAACGGGCATAGCGAGGGGCCGCGGAACGGAGGGGTGCGGGACAGGGACAGGCAGACAGGGAGTGCGTGACGCGGGGCGGGAGCGGGCGCAGAGTCGGGTTCCGGCAGCGGCAATCGGCTTGCGGCACAATGGCGCCCTCGCCGGGGCCGGAACCCGATACGCACGGCACAAAGCCCCCGGCAGCCCGCGCTTTGTGGCCGAGCCCGCTCTCCCGCCCCATTTGCTGCAAATTGCCGCGGCTGCCCCGCCGCTGCCGCCGCCTCCGGCTGACGGCCACCCCCCTCGCCGCACGATTCCCCACGACCCCGCCCACCGCTTCCCACACACCCATCTCTACCTCTCCCAACAGTGTCCGAATACGGTTTCCCTACGTTTATTTTTCCCCTTCCCGCTCACAGAGTCACTTCCACAAGCAACTGTCTCACAAGACTTTTTTTCATGTTTCTTTTTATTACCCAAGTTTCCTTAAGGTCTCCTTTATCTGCTTTTAACTCTGCTTCCACACACCCTCTATGCTCACACGCCTTCCTTTACGTGTTTCTCATTCCTCTCTATACCTTGCTCCAAACTTCCCATTTTCGCCATTTCGAGTGCCTTCCCTATTCAATCCTTTTGTTACCTCGGAGCAAACAACCACCCGTTGCTACATTCTCCTCCTCCATTCTATAACCAATTTGCATTCCCTTCGTCGTTCTTCAACGCCTGCAGCGCCTCCACTGCCGTCTTCTTCGCCCGCGCCGATCTCACCCTTCCGCCCTCGTCGCCACTCCCTGGCCGTGCTGGCGGCCCAGTGAAGCCTTTCAAGCGCGCGGGGCCTTTCAGGGCGATAGTTCTAATGGCGCTTAAATTATGTGTACAAACCGCCGGGGCGCCCGGGGCACAAAGGCGCTCTTGGCCCGGTGCCGCTCCGCGCGATCGGGTTGCGCGCGCCGGATGGCGGAAGGGAGGGGAGGGCGCGCAGAGCGACACGACGCGTAGGGGTGGCAAAAAACATCCATGCTTTTAAGTTATAACAATTAAAATGAATTATCAAACCCCTGAGAAAGGAGGTAACGCATGCGGATGTCCATCCCTAAAAGTTAATGTGTAATATTTATGTATTATGAACACCCCTGAAAGGCAGAAATGTCCAGCAGGCAGAAATAAATTTAAATAAAAAAATTATCTAATACAGTATTAGTTAGCACTAACCAGCTTTACACGAATTTCGCCGTAATACGGATAAAACTTCGGTCCCGGCAATGGATTACGATAATAATGACATTATAATACGAGGATAACACGCATTTTTATAACACAAACTCCGATTATTTTGGTCTCTTGATATTCGCGCTAATGAGAGTTTACTGTACTTACTTTTGTTAGAAGCGTTTGTATCAATGTTCAATCATTAAATATTAATTAACTATTCACAATCAAAATGACTTATTTATTTACGAGCATGTAGCGATACATTTCACTTCACTTCTTGCATTTCTTTCTCCCTCTTCGTCCTTCATCAACAGCCCTTAGTATACCCAATTTACACGACACTACAACAACCCGTACACAGTAGATATACTCGGTGCAACATGTTTTTAAAACATCGATGTTTCCGAGCAGAAATATCGATGGTAAGGCGTAGGAATAGCTCGATTTTTCATTCGTGGAGTGGGAGAGCGAGTGTATTTGTTGGACAACTTGCAAAATAACGCCTTCACTGGTTCGTGCAAGAGACATTTCTGAAATGACAAAACATTAAAGCTGTTAGCTCAGATTGGCTTTAGAATCTGCTTTTCAACATTAATTATTTTAGGAAAATATTTTACCTACCCTGAGAGTTATTACAAAATTATTTAAATCGTTTATTAACTCAGTAATGTACGTTCAAATACGAGTGCTGTTAATAATTTTAATAATAATAACAGTTTCAAAAATATAGGAAGAAATAGATATTTTATGATTTCACATTGATTTCTAAAGAATGGCGTGTTCCTCTTGTAAGATATATTGATTTAGCACCCTCTGGCATCCGTGGGAAAGACGAAACGAAATTACAGTGGAAGGTTGTTTTAAATGCGTGTGCAGTTATGCTAACAGCCGTTCGCAACGACTTTAGAGGATGTTTCTAAAGCACTCGTATGTGATGTATATTTCTCGAAAAATATAGAAAATTTGGAGGGGAAGAAATAAAATGAGCTCCGAACTGGCTCTTAAGTTGAAAATTCTTATCAGAACCAATAATTAGAGTCAGTTATACCTGTCTGAGGAGTTGAAATATATAATACTTTCAAATACTTCAATATTTGCATTTTGTGAAACCCATAATCATGAGCTAAAGGTTCAGCAATATTTACACATTTTGAAGAAACATGAAACAAACTCAGTCAAAATGTGCAAAAACTTTTATAATCATATGTTATTAAGTTGCTATGTATTACAAGACATTTTGCGACCCATTCGTCGTAAAACAAATTCAGTTGTGGGAAAATTGCATAGAAATGAATGACATTTACATTGCAAATAAGTAGTCTCTGAACTTGTGAGTTGCTAAATCAAAACTAGACAAAAACTTAAGAGTTTTTTCTGGGTAATAAATTTGTTAACATTATTTTTGCCTCAAAGATAAAAAAGACATAAGAATTCAAAATGTTTTTGATCATGTATGAGAATGTTAAGTTCACTAGATAATTAATTTATTACATGTTAAAGCACAAGATGCAGTACACGAAAACGCAAGAACATTAAAAGGATGGTAAAACTAATAAATTTAACGAAGGATCTAGGAACGCTATGTTCGCTGTTGTAGGCAAAGATAAAACAGCAAATAAAATAGAAATTTCTATTGTAAGACAACATTCGTGAAGTAAGCCGAGAGAAAACGCGATCAGAATAAACATTAACAGGACTACGCAACGAAAGATTTAGAAATGCAAGGGGAAACATTAGAAAGGGGCTATCATCACGCACAATTCTTTGCTGCTGCAACATCCTGTAGTGCACAATAGCAGGGTCAAAGGCGGCGTCACGACTTCTGTGTAGCATCTTCCCAGCGGCCTCCCGCAGCAGCTCATAAGTGATGAGTGGTTAAGCGGCCTCAGGTAGTAGCACGATATCGCTTGTTCCAGGCGGTGCCGACGGGGGCAGTGGCGAGGGCGGCGGCGAGGGCGGCGGCGAGGGCGGCGGCGAGGGCGGCGGCGAGGGCGGCGGCGAGGGCGGCGGCGAGGGCGGCGGCGAGGGCGGCGGCGAGGGCGGCGGCGAGGGCGGCGGCGAGGGCGGCGGCGAGGGCGGCGGCGAGGGCGGCGGCGAGGGCGGCGGCCTGGGCGGCGGCGAGGGCGGCGGCGAGGGCGGCGGCGGTAGCGAGGGCGATGAGAGTGACGGTGATGGTGGCAGCGTTGGCGGCACCCGGTATGGGAATAAGTGGCAGGCATTTACGACGACTCGTAGTCATGCAGCCACCGGAGAAATGATTGCTACAGTCGGATGTATTCATGTACGTGCAGCCGCATACGAGATGTGCAAACAACCGTTCTGTATTCTTCCATCCTTGACGATTTTATCAACGAATGATTCGTCTTTGTTCGGAGAAAATGGTCGAAATTCATTTTTCAGTAGTATTGAGATGTTCAGTTCCAAGCTCTAATGGTTGCATCGCCCTTTGCAGACATACTGATTGAGCAAAACATTATACTCCTTAGTCTCTGGAAGTAATTTCGAGGACGTCAATAAATGTTCTACGGTTTATATTAAATGATAAACGGTCATGGTCCATTAAAACTAGTCGGTAGATCTCATTAACGTTGTATTTAGGTTTCTGTAGGAAAAAGTAATTAAATATTAATAAGAAAATGAGGTAATACAATTCACTTGACAACTTATTCCTCTTCAAAAATAATATCAATAAAAAATATGCCAGAGTTAGTAGTATTATTTCTCAACTTTTTAACCTTACGTGTGTAAGAAAATACATAGTTCCAAAAGGAATTTAATGAATCTTCTACTATCAAGTTGCCTTTAATCTTATACTTTTTGACCACGCCCCTCTTGGGTTCAGTAATGTCTTGTAGTTACTAACAGAAAAATATCTAGCCCATTTCTTACGGAATTTGAAACATATCCTATCATTACAATGCCAAATAATGTACACAAAATGAATATCAACGTATTATGTTCACCTATATTCATTCACTAGCTGAAGTGATCTTGCGTTGTCCGGGTTTTTACGTACCCCAAACTATTAAATAGGAATAGAGTGATATCTATTATTCGCGTAAATTGTAAATAAATTTATTTACATTCATGACAACTTTTCCTTCCGTCCCGGTCCACTCCATTATCCATCGTGAATTCCGCTCAGCCCCTCACCAGGCCCCTCCGCCCCCATGCGCTATTCGCCCCGTCTCTCGCTGCGCTGCAAGCCGTAACGCCTAGATGCATTGTTTATTGCATTCAACCAAAAAGTGTCCAAAAACAGCATTCTTTTCGTTCAGATGAATTTTGAAAAATCATTTCTAAGGTGTATCGTAATAATAACATGTATTTCAATGTTCAACATTTACATCTTTTGTTTCGGTATTTCCAAGAAGGCTGTCAGTCATTCCGTCAAGATTGTTAGTCATTCCGTTTCCTTCTCATATATTCAAGACGCAAAATATTTCTAATAAAGCGATTTTCTTTACATCAAGTCGTTTTAGACTTTAACTGTTTCGCAATTTCAGAATATAACACCTGTTGAATTCCATCACTCTCCGAAAAAAAAAATGAAGAGTATGAAGAGTTTGAACGCACACGTCGTAGGTATAAAGATTTTTTTCAACTGAGTTGTTGAGATACATAGAGTTAGAGTAGGAAAAAGTTCTTCCACTTTTCAGAAGAAAGTTATAGGAATCCCGAGAGGAGTCGCCCGACGTGTCGTTCGCAACTCGTTGGTATCTCCGATAAGGAGCAAACTTCCGGGCGGGTTTTTCGGAGAAGGCGGCGGTGGCGGCGACGGCGACAGTGGTGGAGGTGGGAGTGGCAGAGGTGAGATTGGTGGAGGTGGGAGTGGCGGAGGTGGTGGAGTCGGGTGCGGGTCGACGCCGCGGCGCGCAAGGCCATTCACCTGCCAGCCACGGCCGCCCCGCCGCCGCTGCCGATCATCCAGTGCGTTCCCGGAACAGTGGCGACGGCCCAGCAAAGCGCCTGTTAGTTTTACAAGTCAGATGGTGTCATTTAAAGTCCACTTGACGAGCAAGTATAATCTTCCTGGAGAGCAAAACTAAAGAAACAAAGGATTCCCGGACGCGCGATTTGGGAGAGTACTAGTTTCATTTGCAATTTCAACATGGTTTGGTAAAACTACTACTCATAATTTTCAAAACGGTAAGTAATATGATGACCTAAAGGTCACATAATTAAGCAAATATATTTTTCTTTTGACAAAAGTTTTTAAAACACAGGTATTTTGGATCAGGAAAAATGGCCAGTAGTTTCCAGCTGATATCACAAATGTACTAGATTTTAAAAATACAAATGAAACGGTAAAAACAAAATACATGCACCATGAGCAGCAACGTTACATTCCATTTGCAAGTACATGTGTTCTATGGAAAAAATAGGAAACGTGATTACTTTACAATCCATAAAGTCGATATTCGAGTCAATGGCTTTGAAATATCAAGTAAGGCAAAGAGGAAACTACTAGTCACAGAAAGGAAACACTTTCATTCACTCACGGAATTATTTTTTTAAATATTTTTATTTCCTAAAAAAATGATTTAAACAATTTTGTTGCAATTTTCTATATTCACCTATCTTATGTATGAAACAAGTTAAAATACGATATTAGTATGTCCGTGTATGTGTACCATCTGCTTACACACAACTACGAGCTACACCATCGCCCGAAGATTACTTTCATATCTCATTTTCATCTCCACGGCGTGTTGCGGCCGGAAGGCCAAATTGAATCCACGCGCTGCACGTGGCCGGCCCTGGACCTGCTCAACGGAGATCCTCCGGGTCAGAAATAGCATTATTACAGCGGCGGCGTCGCAATCTCGGCGAACGAATGAGAGGCCGAGGAGGGGCGTGCGGGGGCGGGCGCGCGCTGCGACCGCCTCCGCGCCGGCTAATCCCGCCTAATGGACTGGAATAACGCGCCCGCGCGCGCTAACAGCCTCGCATTCGCCTCACGTAAACTGCTACTAACAGGGAGGTAGCTGGCCGCCTGACCCGGTCGCCTCGGCTAGCTGCAGGGTGGGCTGACGTCCACGCGCGTCGCTCCTGTCAACTCGTCTCGTTTCTGCCTGCCTTGGCTTTTGTTCGCTGGGTTTTGTAACCTGTTCCATCATCTTCCCCTCACATAGTTCGGTTTGAACCGAACCATTTGCATACTCCTTACAATAATTGTAATTCGATTATTATTCTATAATTATTATAGAAGAGTATGTCCGAATAAATGTTACACTTTTCTATAGTAAGCCGTATGCTCGAAGATTATACGTACGGAATGCAAATAAACATGTGATGGGAAATCTCATTTAAGGAAGTTTCACAAGAGCCCCAGGTTGGTAGGCAACTCATTGCGCATTGCTTTTTGGCAGGTGCACGATCTGACGCCGTCAAAGAGCTTTCATATACCTCCCACACAACAGTTCAAGATGAGTTACTTTCAATCAAGGAAAGAATCAGATGTTTATCTTCGTTTTATGAAATTTTCCATCATATTTTCATTGGCAAAAGATGATCTTCGACCCCACTACATATCCCGGAAGTTAGTATTGAACTAACATTTATTCTGAGACACTAGATCTTTGTTCGGTATGTAGAAATATTCGATAAGTCTATTTAATTAATAGTATAATATTTAGAGGAATTAAAAATATACATGTACATCCAGCACGCACATGTGGGAGTCATTGATATGTCGAATTATTCGATATATTAATTTTTCATTCATCACCTTACCTAGGCGCATTGTGTTAAGTTTGTTAAATAACATCAAGCCAAAATGCTCTAACTACATTGCTTTCCATTTTCACATCAAATTCTAAATACGATAATCTACTGTAAATGAAGCCACAACATTTTTCCATCATTCTCTTCCCTATCCCATCTTCTTTATTTTCTTTCTTTTTAACATCTACGTAAACTCGTCTGTGTTGCCTCCTTTTAATTTTCTCTTATAGTACACCATCCCAAGTTGTGAATTTCTTTAAGAAAACCTAAGTGACTGCAACCTTTTAATAACCCTATCTTATAGATATTTTCGACTAACTACTACGCTATAATGCAATTCATAAAAAATTTCAATAAAATAGTATTAAACCGTTTGCACCCCGCCATCTACCTTCACCCTCCCTTCGGTTTTATCGCAATTACTATTTCTTACTTCAGTAACAGAGAGGTGCAAAGATTACTGAAATTTATGTAATGTGGCACGACTTGGATCATTAGACCCTATCTTAGTGCTTAATTTGTGAATCGCGTGCGATAAAACATGGACGGCAAGATTTAGCAACAGTAATAGAATGACGCAGTCAAATTGATTTTAAAATTTCAAGAGAATACCGTGAATGTGTGGATAATTAAAGTAAAACTCGCCTACTATTCTGTTAGCTAGTAAGGTGTGGTAATCCAATAATGGAACATAGATAATTTGTGAATAAACATGGTAAATGAGTATCGCAGATCTTGGAATGTTGAAAAGCATTTAAAGGCCGTTGACCAGAAACAATTTCCCTCCTCCATTTAAATCTCACTAGTGGATCACATGTAAGTATTAGAGGAAATGTTTTGAACATAGTTTTACGGGTATATCAATGAGATAATGTTAATTTACTTGATTTTTGTTTTCATTTTCATATGAAATTTTAAAAACATTTTAAAAAGGCGATTCAGCTAAACGCCCTCATTACAATTTAACTATTGGTGTCAGCAACGGCGACATATCATTAGCGCCGCATTCATTTGGATCCTCCTCCTATTTTCCCCTTCAGCATTCGTTGGCCTCCCACACTTGCGCCACTTCCTGCTGCAGAACCCACGTCTTCCGTGGTGTTTGGACAGCGGCCGTGCTTTTGAGGGCGGTGGGGAGGGGTGGCGGCGGAGGCCGAGGCGGCTACTCGACGCGAGCAGTTCGCCCGGAATTAAATCTAATTTTCGGACCCCCCGTGCTAATTCAATAACGAAGTTGTTAATGAGATCTTCCAACTCTCCTACCTTGGCAGCAGAGGACGGTTATCAAGACAGGGAGGCGTCCGCTTACCTGAAACAAGAGGAAGGAAACTGGCTTAATTAAACTGTTGAAGAGCGACCGCCCGGACGGACGGAGGGGAATGTTTTGAGAGGCGCTCTGTGCCTCACACGCTTTCTCATTTTCCTAGATTGGTTTCGCAAAATTTACCTTGTTGTATCCTCCGATTCAATTTCCCAAAGTTTTATGTATACTTCCTATATTGCTCAATTTTAACATGTTACACGAGAATAAGAGCTAATTTTGAAGGGTTATAGTAATAAGGGTGAGTAAGGAATTTTCATTTGCTTAAAATGAAAAGCTTAATTGTCAAAGAGCATTGTACACACAAATGAAAGATTAAAAGCGTGTTTGTCTTGCAACATCACTGTCTATAGTTAATCAATTAGCACATCTTTGAGTCTGAATTATATAGACAATATATTGAAAAAAATATAGTTTTTTACAGTTACTGGTACATTTATATTCAATAAGAAGTAGGACGAAGAAGCTAAGAGTTCTATCAACAAAATGCAAATTAATGCTTGCTAATTTGAGTACAGCGCATGTCGTGGCGCTTCCATCATGGGCTTAATGACGATGCAGCATTGGAATATTACCACGTCTGTGAATAGATTAGCTGTATCATTCCCCTTGGCAAGAGAAGGAACGTTAGAGGATTCCATCCACATTTCAATGAAAAAACAGAAGCAAAAAAGGTAAAGTCGGCCAAAGATAATTTTGCCAAAAGGGCGCAAATTACATTTGTATATGTATGTTTAATTTACATGACAATATAATGAAAATTCTAATAAACATTAGTTAGAAAATACAATTGTTACAACATAAATAAACATGTATTTTCAAATTTAAAAAAAATGAGTTTTTTCGACATGCTTTTGACAATTAAAATACAAATAAATTATGATACACATCACCAAGAACCTGAAGCTGTGCTAAGAGTCAGCGGGAAAATTACATATAATTTAAAAAAATGCTGGTTTTCGAACAATTTCCTAAAATTTTCTTCTAAATGTGCTCTTTTTCCCAGCCTCATCGACTACCCCCAGAGCTGAGCCGAGGCGCGCAATGGCGTTGCAAAACGCGCCGCCGAGCGCGCTGGGGAGGGCGGGCGTGCAGGGCGGTTTACGAGTGGGCGCTGCGCAACTTCACACGAAGGCTCCAACGCGCCGCTCGCACGCCGTGCGGGGGCGCGGGCCGAGGTGCAAAGCGAAGCGGGGCGGCGGAGGGCTAGCGAACGCCGCGGGGCAGGTTGGGGGGAGGGGGCGTGGCTCGCGTGGTAACGACGAAGTAGAGGGCCTAAATGTCTACAGGCGGATTATTTGGCGAATGTGGGTATTGATTGAAGGGTTCTTTAATATTTCTGGGCACGTCAACTCCTATGGTCATTAGTCTCGTTAATGTAGTACATGTTTTATGCCTGGGGGAGGCTATATTCCTTCCGGTATGGATCGGTGATTTTCCGTGGTTACTCCGAACAACACCAGGCAAATGCCGGAGCAGTACCCTAACAAACGGGCCACGGACCGCGCGCGATCTATCCTTCCTCTTCTTGGTCCTATCCTCACCGTTTACACACACACACTTACACTAACATGCACTACACTACACACATGTCGGGAAACCGGTCGGAAGCTTATAGTTTGTCACGGCTGAGGCGGCTCCCCGCCGGTGTGAGATACCTGGTTGAGGGGAAATCCCGTTTGTCGACGGTAGGTCGGCGCCGGAAATCGCCATCCAGCGGGGAAAGATCACCGCCATATCTCGAGGAAAACACACACTGCACTTACGGGACTAAGGACCTCTGTAGTTGACGGTCCCGGAATGACATATCTATCAATTAAATCCCGGTATGATGGTGAGATACGGTACCGACCTACACGTCGACTTCACTCTCCAAGAAACTTCCCACAGAGGAGCACCGCCCCAGTCGGGACAAGCTTTTAAGTCCCCGGCTGGTCTCATGATGCAAGAGGAGGGAGCATCTCCAAAAAGTAATAAACCGTCCCCAAAGGTCACATTGTGTAGATCACGGCAAAAGAAACATGCTTGTTGCCCATCGGGCGTTTGAAATCTTAGTTTTAAGAGTTTGATGCTTCACTTCCGAATTATGAATGATTGATGGCGATGTAGCGAGTTACATCTGAGGGTTGAATGTGCTGGTTGTCATGATGTAATCCTCTTAATATCATATGAGGACTTCTTAAAACTGTAGTCTTGTGTGTTTTGGATGGTCTGAGTCTGACATTCAGTAAAAGCGAATGTAACTAGTGCATTAGTACGTGTTAGGTTCTGCCCAAACGTAAAATTTAGAGCAAAATGGAAATGAATTAGTAATTTGCATGAAAGTTTTAGAATGCATGGGCATTTTTAGTATTACCATTACGTGATACAGCTAAATAATTCACAACGGCTAGCCGTATATATTCGCCAGACCTTTAACACAGGAAATAAATGCTTATTTTGATTCAATTCAGAGCTCACTATAAACTAGAATAATGAGCCTCAGTTGTGGCAAATTCTCAAATGAAACATTTATGTAAATTTCTCAGTTGTTATTTTGTCACTTGCGATAAAAAAATTAACGAATGAATAAAACGTGACGGGAATATCTCATTGCGCTTGCAGTTAATGGTGGCGGGCGCAACGTTTCCTCTTTGCTCTGCAGGGCATTACAAAAATTGCAGGGAATGGCATGGACCTTGGTTCAATATCAGGAGATTCACAAGACAGCGGAGCAAATGGAACGATTACACTGCCAGGCTGTGCTCCAAGCAACATCCTTTATTCGCTCATGACCTTCCGAGTCAATTCCTCCGAGTGCCTCTCGACGCAGTCCCCTTGTGGGAGGGGCCGCTTGGGGCGGCAGCTGACGCCAGCGACTGCATGAGCCACATCGGCGAAAGCAAGCCTCGAGAAGATGAAAGGGATCATAGGAATGAACTTCCTCTTTGCAAAACAAGCGTCCAATACAAAAAGAATTATAGTTTAGTATGGAGATGTAGTGGTGATGAGAGAGTAGGTAGCAGTCGTCAACATGATGTTATACAGGGGTATTTATTATCACTACAGAATGTAGTATAGTAGTCTTTCTTTTCAGTTATCCACCGTAGTTCATACTCGATTGAATTTAAAGTGTAGAGCTTTGAAACAGCAAGACAGAGCATTGTAATATCTTGGAGCAGATACATGTAATTTTTGATCATTTGAGAGTTTCAAATGAAAATAAACTAAAAAGTTTTATTTTTGAGAAAATATATTGTTATGAAAGATTGAGAGCGGCCAGTATTCCATGCGACGATCTTCACAATGTCAGGAAGAAATATTATTTTAAATATTAGAAACATTTCAGTGCGAGTAAATAGTTTTAAAAGGCTATGACATTTGAATGAACTAAATACAGAGTCAGGAAGTGAACATTACATGAAAAAAAATCGCGATAAAACGCCAGACAAGGCAAGGCCCAACAGGAGCGGAAATGGCCAGACAAAAAATTAAAAGCATCTAAAAAGCAACCCGGAAGGAAAAAAACAACCATAAAGAAGCTTAGTAGCTTCGCTCAAAAATCAACAGCTCGAAAACAAGAAGAAAGGCGAGACGAAAAGAAGGAGACAGTGAAACGGAAAAGCATTCAGCGAGCGAGAGCAAACGTACTAAACCGAAAGCAGGAGTAGCACGCAAAACACAAATAGCCCAAAATGTTTACCAAAACCTTCACACTTCCCCATGCTCCTTGATCTTCAGCCTAGGTCGCAATGTTGCATACTCACGTATTAAATCCAAATATCCCAGAGACCGATTCAAACCACCGTAATCCCCCATAACTGTCAATTGATCAAACTGAAACAGTCTTCAAGCTCGCTTCTCTTACTTTAGCAGTGTTTACGTTCTTCCCAGTAACAAAAACCACTGCTTACGGATGGCCATTCCCCAAAAGTCAAAAACTATATACTGCATATTTTAACTTCCCCGAAAGACAAGTATGTTGAACGAGAAGAAATAAAGTAAAAAAAAAAGGAGTAGCACAGAAGCTGGAAGGCGCGGAGCGGATGTGTTCACAAGGCGGAGAGGAGAGCAGCGCGCGGGCGGTGCGGGGAAGAGGGCGGGGCGGGGCGGGCGAGTGGCGTGCCAGCGGAATTCGCCGGCGGCGGCGGGCCTTCCTGCGCGGGATTTATTAATTCCAATTACGCTGATAGCGCGCTCTATTGAGAGGAGGGGGTGGAGGGGGAGGGCGGCGGGCGCGCTGCCGCGGCTCGGCGCGCTCCCACGGCGCCGCTGGCCCCACTTATCTCGTCGCTCCTATTTATCTCGGCGCGCCGCGCGCAGATAGCCCGGCCGGGCCCCGATGCGAGCGGCTGCGCGGGCGAGCGCCGTTCGGACGCGGCGCCTTCCGAGGGCATCAATCTCGGTGGACGCCCCCGCCGCGGGACAGCGCCGGCCGCGACGCGCAGCGCCGTGCCGCTGGAGGCGGCGAGTAGACGAGCGACGGAGCGCAGATACTACGAGAGGACGCCATCGGTCTCGCAGGGTATCGGAAATAATAATAATAATAATAATAATAATAATAATAATAATAATAATAAAATCAAAACGTCGTTACCAAGGAGGCAGAGAAACGTCTTACATACAAGAGTTTGGAAATAGAGATCAGCCGAATGTGGGGCGTATAAGCACACGTCGTCCCGATAGTTATCGGAGCTCTGGGATTTGTTCCGCAAAATCTGTGTAAGAACTTGTCTAAACTCCCAGGTAATTCAAAAGACTGAGAAGTGCAAGAAATCGCTTTATTTGGAACAGCCCACATTTTGCGCAAAGTATTGTAGAGGCACTGACAGCCCCTAGATTTGCTTCTTAGGTAGCTGGTTGCCACCTGGAGTAGATTTTATATTCAGCCGACACATAACATTTTTAGTTGTGATATAGAGGAATAATAATAATAATAATAATAATAATAATAATAATATAATAGTAATGAAGTAATGAAGAAGTTTATCGTTCTATAAAAAACATAACCGAAACATTACGCAAGAGCCGATTGCTATTTTTTGGACATTTATATAGAATGGACGACAACAGATTAATCAAGCAGGTTTTTAAACACCTTTTGAACAAGAAGTCGACAATAGCCTGGATTCAAGAAGTTAGGAAAGATTTGGAAAGAAACAATATAAGAGAAAGAGAAGCAGCAGAAAGAGAATGTTTAAGAAGAAAGTGTTAGAAATGGAAGGATTCCAGGACAGGAAGGAAAAGAAGACAGGATCAAAATGGTCCGAGGAGAGAAGAAAGAGTACTGGGGGAAGAAGAAAGAATAATAACTTAAAGCCGGGCCTTACAGCGTAGAAGTTACGGCGGTAGCCGAGAGCTACGGAGCCTGCGGGTTCGAATCCCGCCTGACTATGGAAGTTAGCTTTAGTGTGGTGATACATAGGGGCTTGACCCATCACCATGTATCACCTTCAATACCATACTCCTCTCCAGACTTCTCCCGGCCTGAATGTTGTAAAGATGTGAGGTATGAGTGTGACTGCCTGCATGCCAGGGGGAGAAGTGTCTGTAATGGGCTTAAAGGTCACAACGTGAACGCCACCTAGCCGCCACCAAACCTCTCAACCTGTACAAGGGTTCAAGCCATGGCCTTACGAGCCACAAGCGGCAGGAGTGCTCGGCCTCAATCGGCTTTCGAGCAACTGTGGAGTGGACTCAAGGGTGTCAAAAAGCAGTGATGTTAACTGAGGACAGGGAGCGTCAGCTGATAAACGAAATATTAAGTTGACGTACAACGCCTGATGATGATGATGATTATGATGATAACAAAAACAATATAATATAGTATACCTGATTAAAATTGGAAGTCATGGAATTAATAGGATAAACATTACCCTAATTATTTGAGTAGTTAGTAACGACTTGCAGTTGTCACAACCAACCAGTCGGTAACAGAAGAGATATCAAACCCCAAAATCTGATTTTCGGGTCTGACCGCCATGATATTTTCCCAACCTGATTTATAAAACGAGATATTTTGAAATCTATTTCATTTTTGGGGTTTGACTCTTCTGCGTACCTCCTGCAAGTAATGGTGGGACATTAAGTACCTCGAATTCAATCAAAACATATTTTACTAAGGAATTTTCCATTTCGTGTGGTTGTGGGGATAAAGGGGAATGGCGGGTTGCCGCAAGCCAGTTCTCGCAGGGGTGCACTTATACTTCAAAAATAATATGTAGCATTAATCCCTTTTGGGGCACTCACACCCAACAAAACGAAACAAACGAAGGTGTCAAAATAAAGATAATTTTAATATCTGGTATTTCACTCCATAAATATGAAGATTTGTAGAAAAGAAACCAGTTCGACAGGGGCAAAACCAATTCACAAGACACGTCACGATTAACTAACTTCCGGCATTGTCGATATCTCAAACACGGTGTGTACGGTCTTACAACCAAATGTTCCAGGCTAAAAGCCTGAAACGTTATTACTCACGCAGCAACATACAAAATGAGGTATTTTGAGACCTTCATTAAATTTTTGGGAATTCAACTATTCTGAATAGCCTTCTTCCATGGTAATGGTGATCAGAGTCGTACAAAATCTACAATTTTATGTAACATTGAGAAATTTGATGCACAATAATGTGAACAGAAAGAAGAGGGATCTAGAAGTTACATGGGAGAGTTCTCACGCGATAATTTAACAATGTGATGAATCTTTCTTTAATGTTGCATTTTTACTGGCACTACTCTAAATTAAATATCTCATAATTCAGGAAAAAATCGCCACGTTTTTACATCTGGTGGGGTGAAATTTCAAGACTGCCCCGGTCTACACGTTTTACTGCAAGTAAAAAAAACTCACTGGGGCAAACGGATTCTCCAAACAACATCCTTCAGCACTGCCGTCGTTATTAATGCAAAAGGTCTAAGCAAATACGTGTGAAATTGAGAAACTAGTTACCCTGGTTAATTTAAAATTGTATTCCATAACGTTTGAGTATGCAGTACAGCATCAAATGGTATGTAATCTATTAAATTGTATTTCCAAATGACTTTCATTGCCTCTGTTATTACTTTCTCTTATGTTTTGTTAAAGCGTCGCACGAACAAACAATATGTCTATCATTTCCAAAGAGCCTTGTGTAATTGATAATCGATTCTTTATTAACGATGTAAAACAAAATATACATTGCACTAGTGTGAATAATCTTGTACGTATGGTGTGTAATGTAACTTTTGTTTTTTTTTTCATCATGGATCAATCTTGGATTACGTCAAAAATGGTTTTTATTTTAAAAATATATTTTAACATAAAATGCATACATGCAAAAGTCGCATTCATCCACGCAAAAACCTACATAATAATGTATCTTATGTAACGATTGTGATACGACTTTGGATTTAATTTAGCCTGTTAATAAGTTCAAATAAATATATGTTCTAATAGTATTAATTAGCGACTGACAATTTAAAATAATATTACTTTTACCTAGTGTTGGAATTCTGAGTTTGATTGTACGGATTGTACATTTCATATAAAGCGCACAAAGCTGGCGAAGCGTTATAAATGTAGGCACAACTTTTGACATTATTTATTTGTAATTCATACATTAAATCTCTCTTAGATATTTGTCGTCAATATAAAATAATTATTAATTTACTGATCAAGTAATCAATTTTTTTTCCAATTATACTGCATTTCTAATCTATTAAGTTTCAAATAGAAACGGAGAGTTCACGGAGGTTCCAAACAAGACCACATTTACGTAAATTAATTTATGTTTTATGCATGCGGCAGAGTGGTTATGTAAAAAGCGATGCTTGTCTCTGTGCACGTGTAACCTCCGCGGGCAATCCTCATCGCACAGACAATGAATCGCCTTTACGAGGCTCCTTTGGACCCATTACCTCTTTGACAGTCCGCTAATGGAGACGATCAAGCAGCCCTCCGTGCGCCGTGGCCTGCGGCGTTTAGCCTTTATCGCAGTCTCGTCATGCGAATGAAATATAGGACATCACCGCACGAACGCTGGCTTAATGGATGAACATCTTTGAAGGATACAAATTTTAATGAAGGGCAGATAAAGTGGGCTCCAATTCGACCCGGACCGCCGCACGGGTTTTGCATACGTAAAATCGGCGTGAAGGGCGTCCAGTTGCAGTGAGAAATCTCCATGCACCGAAGCGCGCCCCTCCTGTTCCGTGTAATGATGCGTGAAAACTCCTCTGGTTCGTTCCTTCCGAAGCGTCGTCGAGAACTTGTTTTCTCATTTTTCATTCCGACACGAACTTCGTCTGCTTCGCTACGGGAGCCAAAACGCTGAAGGAGTGCAAATGCAAACTAATGATCCTGTCAAGCGATTGACAATGGAGCGTGATTCCCTCAGAGCATTCCGAAACGCAGCCTCGTAAGCGCTTGTAACAGTCGCCCTCATTGTCACCAGTCTTCTTTGTGAACTTCGAGCGTCTTGTTTCGAGACGGGTGCTCTTTCTTGTTGTAACAGCGGTGCCAGGGTAAATAACTCTCCACCATCTATCACTGTGGAACTAATTACCAAGAATTAAAGGCGACGAATGTATCCGCATGAAGCAGAATGTATTGTTTATTTGAGTATACTTGCATTAATTAACATTTTTCTCCACTCCAAGACATAAAACTTTCGTCGAAACTTACTTTGCACAAGAAAGCAAGAGTTGAATAAAGATTCGAAATATGAGAATCCGTGCCGTTGCACAAATTACAAGAATAACCCCTATTACAATATTTATAATTTTAAATCACTGAAATGCTTTCATACAGAAACTTCTCAATTAGCATGCAACATTCAATACTCATCCATGTGATCTTAGGATTTTCTTTCTTAAACAGCAAATTATTTTTTATTGTTCTGTAACTATTTATTTTACTGTGGTTGTGTATTTACGGTATTTATGTCGTCCAATGTCTGATTTACTTCCGAATTCTAGTTCTTCGTTTACCGTTGGTAAGACTTTTTTTTCCGAATATAAAACAAAGAAAACATGTAACGTACTGCTCACCTCCAGATTCAATCACAAATCAGCATTATATTAACATACAACATACTCTTTCGCATTTTATCAGGGTATCAGTCAAGAGGCGCAGGCTTTCACAGAACGATCTTGATAAGGAGCAGGGAGTCCACATTTCGCAAGCGGAGGCCCCTGGCACCCGAGAGGCAGATCGCGACGTGGAACCGGCCGCCTCCGTCCGGCCCAGCGGGGCCGCCCCGCGGGCGGGCGCCCGCAAAAAGAGACGGGCGGACGCGGAGGCAGCGGCGGCCGGCAGCGGCGCGCCGCCCGGGGAAAGTTACGGTGACCGTAATTGTGCTGGCGAGTTCGACATCGCTAAGCGGAGACGGCGAAGGAGATGTTGGGAATGAAGGAGAAAAAGAAGTGGGTTATGGAGAAGGCGAGAGGAGGAAAATGATACCATTGGTAGGGGATGGGGAATGTTGCAGATTAGAATTTGGAGGGGAGAAGAAATGTGGAGGTGGTGGAATGATGAGGCGGAGGAATGACAAAGTGGAGAAAAATGGAAGGTCTGTGGGAAAGGAAAGACGGTGGAAGAGCAGCGAAGAGTAAGGATGGAGAGAATAAAGGTAGAGAGGGTAAGGACTGGAGAGAATGAAAGGAACAGAACGAAAGGGAAGGAAGGGGAAGAACAGAATGCGGAAAGAATGAAAGACGGTGAAGAAGAAAGATGAAGATGATGAGAGGATCAAGGGCGGAGAGGTTGAAGAGCGTAGAGATGAAAAGCGTAGAGATGAAAAGCGTAGAGATGAAAAGCGTAGAGATGAAAAGCGTAGAGATGAAAAGCGTAGAGATGAAAAGCGTAGAGATGAAAAGCGTAGAGATGAAAAGCGTAGAGATGAAAAGCGTAGAGATGAAAAGCGGAGATATGAAAAGCGGAGATATGAAAAGCGGAGAGATGAAAAGCGGAGAGATGAAAAGCGGAGAGATGAAAAGCGGAGAGATGAAAAGCGTAGAGATGAAAAGCGTAGAGATGAAAAGCGGAGATATGAAAAGCGGAGATATGAAAAGCGGAGAGATGAAAAGCGGAGAGATGAAAAGCGGAGAGATGAAAAGCGGAGAGATGAAAAGCGGAGAGATGAAAAGCGGAGAGATGAAAAGCGGAGAGATGAAAAGCGGAGAGATGAAAAGCGGAGAGATGAAAAGCGGAGAGATGAAAAGCGGAGAGATGAAAAGCGGAGAGATGAAAAGCGGAGAGATGAAAAGCGGAGAGATGAAAAGCGGAGAGATGAAAAGCGGAGAGATGAAAAGCGGAGAGATGAAAAGCGGAGAGATGAAAAGCGGAGAGATGAAAAGCGGAGAGATGAAAAGCGGAGAGATGAAAAGCGGAGAGATGAAAAGCGGAGAGATGAAAAGCGGAGAAATGAAAAGCGGAGAGATGAAAAGCGGAGAGATGAAAAGCGGAGAGATGAAAAGCGGAGAGATGAAAAGCGGAGAGATGAAAAGCGGAGAGATGAAAAGCGGGGAGATGTAAAGCGGAGAGATGAAAGGCGGAGAGGATGAAGTGTGCGACGAATGAATGTCGGGAATGCACGGGACGAAAGAATGGCGCGAAGAAGACTCAGGAGGATTAAGAGATAATGAATAAATAATTTGGAGATGAACAGAAAGGTAAAATGATGGAATGGAACAAAACAGGTTGGCGGGCAGCAAGAACATCCTCATTGCAGGTTGGCGGGCGAGAACGCTGACAGGCTGGAAGGCAGGCGCGAGAGCGCGCTGCGGTCTGGACACGACCAACAAGAAGGCAACGACACGGGGAAGCGTCGGGCAGATGCCCGCCCGCGGCGTGGCGGCCCCGATCCACTCTCTTTTATTGTGGCTTTGAAGGCGCGCGGCGCATGCAAAGCGCAATTACTCGCGGAGCACCGTTACGGCCTCTTCTCCTGCTCCTTACCTCCCCCCTTGTTCCCCTTTTCGCCAACGCAGCCGCCTCCTCTCCCCTTTGTTGCTGCCGCCTCCTCCACCTCTTTCGTCTTACGCCGCCTTTACCTCCTTCACCTTCTTCACATTCACCTTCTCCACCTCCTCCACATCCTTCTCCACATCCTCCTCCACATCCTCTACCTCCTCCTCCACATCCTCCGCCTCCTCCTCCACATCCTCCGCCTCCTCCTCCACATCCTCCTCCACATCCTCCGCCTCCTCCTTCTCCTTCACATCCTCCGCCTCCTCCTTCACATCCTCCGCCTCCTCCTTCACATCCTCCGCCTCCTCCTCCACATCCTCCGTCTCCTCCTCCACATCCTCCGCCTCCTCCTCCACATCTTCCGCCTCCTCCTCCACATCTTCCGCCTCCTCCTCCACATCTTCCGCCTCCTCCTCCACATCTTCCGCCTCCTCCTCCACATCTTACACATTCTCCGCCTCCTCCACATTCTCCGCCTCCTCCTCTACATTCTCCGCCTCCTTCGATTCGTTCGCCTCCGCATCCGTGCCCGCCATCGCCACCGCCACCCGCCGCAATTGCCGTGTGCACCGCTGCTGCCGCCGCGGGCGCTGTGTGGGGTCCGCGTCCGCGGGCGCTGCTCTGGCTGAGTGGAGGTGCGTGCGAACCCCTGTGCTCCTCGCAAGTTCCTGGAGAAGTCCTTAGCGGGTCGGAGAACGGAGATGAAAGTGAAGGGAGTTTTACTACGCGTGTTTATGGTTTTAAAGGAATGTTCGCCGCCATTTTACATATTTAGCGTGAACGATCACTTGTTTCTGAAAATTGAGTGTTAGTGACATCGGGTCAAGGAACAGATTATTTAGGCAATAAAGAAATGCCTGGCAAGATGTAGATCGTTGTACGACGCGGTAGAATTTCTGATATTTGCCACCATATCCTACCAATCTCCATTCGTTTGCTTGTTAAGGTTTTTCATACATTTAGACTTTTTATTTTTGCCTTTTAGTATTTTCAAGTACTCATATAACGGGAGGATAAAGAGAACCCTTTGGTACTATGAGCTTACGAAGTTCAGACCGTTATGTGATTCCATAGAGGAAACATTAAGTCCTAAGATACGTCTTTCCTTTACGGTGACCCAAGGTCAAGTTTGTAAATGTCGTCAATATCTTATTAGACAGATTTATGACGCAGGTATGGTGGTTGTAAAATTAAGAAAAAATATATTCACAATGAAGTCCACGAACCTCTCGTATTAGCAATTTGTTCCCACACTCCAATGCAATTGGAAAATTTTACATCGTTGAAAGTCTATTACAATCTCAAAAATTAATTATTTCATTATTTATTAATTTCATCTTCATCCAGTAGTTCCAAATCAACATATTCAGTTTGGGTTTGAGGAAACTGGCCAACTGCTTTAAGTGATAAAAATATTACAAATAGATCACAAAATTATATCCATTTCTGACAACTCTCAAACAGATTTCAATTTCGCATTCACGCAGGGTTTTCGATTATAGTGATAGACTTTGATGAAGTCGATCATTTGGATGAATTCATCAATTTTCAGCATTACTTTGTATTTTCAGGTTAATTCTCGTAGTATCAAGGGAAGGGAAGTCGAGTCTTCTAAATAAATCGATGCGCGCGGTCACACAGAAGCTACCTCAGGCAAAACAGCCAGGAGCGCTACCTGTTGGCAGTATCTTGGATTTCTTTCTCAATGCGCACGCAACGGTGGCGCTCTTTCCGGCGGCATTTGGCTAAACAACGTGATGCAAAATATAGTGGCGTCAAGGTAAAATTGTTCTGAAGGCGCTTTCTTGTTTTATTAGTATTTATTCGAGTATATACTTCTTGTGTACGACTTTATGCCATTCCTGCAATTTAACATCTCTTCAATAGTAGGATTTTCTCATTGTGATGTACAACCCGGACTCATAATTAGGAAGCATTAAGTAATTGCCTAAATATAATTTACACGAAGCTACTTCCATAGTATCAATGTAGCAAGATATTCGTCACATCCTGAAATATTTTTTTACTCACATCCTAAGAATACAGAACTGACTTTGTTGTTTTGATTCTATCCGGGATAAAGAAGTGTGAAAAGTTTTCCCCAACATTTAAAGTATTTATTGTAATTCGACTACAAGAACAGGTAGAATTCAACTTTACAGCTCTCTTGAAGCCTCTTGGTCTCGCATACCGACTTTAGAATCGACCGCTGTTCAAAACCCTTGAATTTACGACTCTTTTCTTGTTCACTTCAAATGGATACATCGGTTCTTTGGCGTCTTCAACACCAAAGACCGTGCTGATTTTCCTGGACACACCGGGATACTTTACAACAACCCTCTGTGTGGAACTTGTGGGAGCACGGGCAGTGGGTAAGGGTAGTAAACTAGAGGTGTCCGTTGACAGAAAGTGTTCCCTGGTACTCCTTAGTTCTTTACAAGGAGAAAGTATGATCACAACAAATTTCAAGCTGTATTTGTTAAGAAAATCGTAACCGGTAAGATAAATCGTTTCCGTTACATTTGAATGATTTTAAAGTTCCAGCAAATGATATATATTTAGTCCGTTTGAGAAAGCTTGCAACCTAAATGATTTTCAACACAGAATTGGATAACTCGCTAATTAATTACTGAAATGTATTGATTTTTGCTACAATTGACTTAAATTACTATGTAACTGACAAAATTCTGGCCCCGGCTACTAACAACGTATTATTTTTTTTAATCCGGGGCTACAATCAGACTTACTTATTATCTTTACTTTTCAAGATTTGACAACTATTAGAGACCCTGCTTACATCTACTACAACTTCACTTTGAAAATTTGCTACAATTAGAGCACGTGAATACTAGCGCGATCTTGTGTACAATTAAATCAAATGCGGTATGTATTTCATATTATGCGACAATAAGAAATATGCTTACTATCAACATCACACGAAATTTAACGTTTTCATATGCGTAGATTAGAAAAAAAATGCCCCTTCATATGTGGGCATGTTGTTAAATATTCCAAACTTTTCTCCTATTATTTAGCTCAATATGGATAATATTACATTACCATTTACCGTATTAAGTGAAAATATGTTCTAAGAATACTTTCTTCTTAAAATACAATAACCATAAGTTATCATACAAATACCATTTGATTTGGAAAATAAACAGACTCAATTTGAGTCTGAATACTAGCACCCCTTCATTGAGTATCTGAATGCCTGAACCACTTATTTTCATCGCTGATAGGCGGTTATGACATTTTGTAGAAAATAATCTACCAACATTTTTAATTTTGCAACTTCACTATAAAATGAAAATATATTACAGTGCTTTACGAATAAGCTTCTAAACAGACTTGAAGTGTTACAACAAAAACAGTAACAATTGCGCTTTACTCGACGATGTTCAAGGTTGCATTGCGGTATGCCCAATATTTCCAATTCGACAGGGAAGTGATATTTGACACCGATCTTTTCACCAGACCTGTCATTAGCTGCCATGAGCATCAACTGTTTTAACAAAGACGTCCCAAGGGGTACAATGACGGTGTTCCAAACACTCCCAGTGGCTCCGCCGGTGACAGCAATGCCGGAGCGAGACAATTTTGCGCCCGGGGCAATGCTGAAACGTAGTCCAACCCTCAATAAAAAAATAATAAAAGTGTGAAAGTTGTATCAACAAGCTATGAGTTATTTTATTTCAACAAATAACAAAAATTACGAGGTTTAAGTCAAAAAAGTTCATGGGAATAGATTATAAATAATAGTTTTAAGTAAAACAATTTAGTAAAACAATCAAACAATACAATTTCCATAGTGAGCTTAAAACACTAAAACTTTTTGTTTGGTTAAATTAGTGTTAAAATAACTTATTGTAAAATACATGAAATAATAAATATGAATTTCAGTAGACTCATTTTAGAGTAAGATTCATTTCACAGAGTACAAGTAATGCCTATAATTAACAATTTAAGATAAAATATTAATTGAAAATGTTATGAAATATCAGACTACTGTGCCGCGACTTACAAAATTTCGATAATGATTTTCTCGAGTTCTAATTTATTTTTCAATTTTCTACTAATTTTTTCCCATCAGTCCCATGATCGAGCCACTTGACTTGTGGGGCCCAGGGCGATCTCCCGGTCTGCCTACTGCCTAGCGCCGGTGAGAGTCTGGGGCGAGCGTCGCGACTTCTATCGGCGGCGCCGGGAGGCGCGGCCTGGCGAGCGAGCGCGCGCGCAAGCCACGCGGTGACCCACTTTGCGTGGGCGCCGAGCGCCACTGGCGGCGGCGGTGATGGTGATGGCGGCGTTGATGGTGATGGCGACGGTGATGATGATGGTGACGGTGGTTACAACGGCCGTGAGGAAGGCGGGTGGCGAAGCTGGCAACCGTTTACAGATACTGGCAGCGGCCAATGTAAATACAATACACGAAACAAATTCTTCTTCTACGTAGTGCAACTTGTCGGCCTGGAGACTTCACTCAAGGTCGAAGAATGACGGTGTACGCCGCGGGAATAGTTTCGTTTGGGATTTTAAAAACACAATAAAAACATACTGAATTGATCTAATACATTTTTCCACTTTCCAATTTTACATGACTAATTTCATTAACCAATTACAACACAACCATCCTAAGTGTTGAACAATCAGCAAACCAAAGTTTCCGTTAATGAACATCAATTAATTTCTCTCCAAGATAAAACTAAAAAAAATATATAGTAATTTTAAAGCGGTTGCTGTTCAATCAACAACCATGTTTCTCCATAAAAACCGTGTGTGTGTGTTTGTGTGTGTGCTCAACTTAAATGTAAACTTACACGCTATTACAAGGGGGAGGAATTCCCATTTTGGGTCCTCAGTCTGGATCTAAATCTGCAATTTTTTAGGAATATATGGTATGGATAATTGTTTTTTATTCGTGTTTGGAAATTGGGATTTTTGGCCAGTTTGAAAAGGTGAAAGAGCTGGGATTTGAGGTAGGTTATAACAAAAATTGATGGCTAGATTTATTTATTAGGTCCAAAACCAGTAAAACTGTATATGACGAGTGGGGAAAAGAGATTTGTAATGTATTGTTCCATAGGTTGCAAGTTAAATTCATTGTGGAGTTGGTTGTTGGTTATGTACTAAAGGCATGCGCAACTATTCTTAAGATTTTATTTTGAAAGACATGTAGTTTGAGGATATTACGTAGAAGTGGTGATGAAGAGTGCGAGGGCAACGATAGCAATAGCCCCATCAGGGTCGACGATGTGATGACGGTGATGTGAATGGCAAAGGCGATGCGAGATGTAAGGGTGGTGATGGATAGTGCCAGGGCAACGATAGCAATAGCCCCATCAGGGTCGACGATGTGATGACGGTGATGTGAATGGCAAAGGCGATGCGAGATGTAGGGGTGGTGATGGATAGTGGCAGGGGCAACGACAGCAATAGCCCCACCAGGGTCGGTGATGTGATGACGGTGATGTGAATGGCAAAGGCGATGCGAGATGTAAAGGTGGTGATGGATAGTGCCAAGGGCAACGATAGCAATAGCCCCATCATGGTCGATGATGTGACGACGGTGATGTGAATGGCAAAGGCGATGCGAGATGTAGAGGTGGTGATGGATAGTGGCAGGGGCAACGACAGCAATACCCCCACCAGGGTCGGTGATGTGATGACGGTGATGTGAATGGCAAAGGCGATGCGAGATGTAGAGGTGGTGATGGATACGACAGCAATAGCGCCATCAGGGTCAGAGGTGGCAGCGCCGGTGTTCGCAGCGAAGGCGCGGCGGTGGCGGCCGGTGCGCCGCTGGTGAAAGTGGGCGCGGGCGCGGGCGCGGCGGGGCCGCGCTGCGCAGTGCGGCGACCTCCGCGCGCCGCCGGGAGGACGAGGCGAGGGCGATAACGATGCGCAAATGCGGCTAATTGATTCTCCTCTTGTCTAGCTAATGAGGTTGCTCCGGTAAGTGGTTGCTCCATTGTTCGTTTAACAGTTTAGAAGGTCAGGCATTGGCAAACTGACAGATATTTCGGGCGAGATTTCATCACTGGGGCTAAACATTGTAATTATTGTAAGGAGTTTGTTTGGACGAAATGTGCTATCGGAGTTGATTGAAGGTAATTTATAAGAACAACATGAACAGTGTACGTAAATGAAGGTGTAGCGATTGCTAGTACATCTCTCATTAAAGGAAAATTTCGGTTTCATTCTTAAAGAAACCGTGATAAATTTTCAATTTCAATTAAGAAGAGAATTAAGAAATATTTTATTTCTTGTAAGAAATTATCTAAATATATTAATAAAAATATGTACAATACGACAAAATATGGAAATTCTTGTCCTTAGCAGTATTTAATACATCCAAGTCGTCATATTTTACACTAAATTCATATATTTTTACATCTGCAAATAGAGAAAACGAGAAGAGATAATTCTATGCTTCTTAAGACTGAAAATGAGTATTAAGAAAACATGTCTATAACTACAGTAACTCAGAAACAAACTTTACTGGTTTATTCTGCCATTTGCTGTCCCCAACTTAATGCAATTTACAGTCACAAATTGAAAGGCTGGGGCCTACAAAGATGGCAATATCTTAATATCTGTCACAGAATGACATAAAACCGTTTGATTCCAATCCTTTCAAATAATAAACACTATCGCATACATTAAATTAAGACTTCGGTATCTCCTATGAGAAAGAAACAAAACGCATATTCTCCAAAGATCAAACTGCGATCTGCAACTTATTCAGATCACGACCATACTATGAATCTCATTAGCCGTACTCTTGGAACGTTGCCTGAAGAACAGCGTGAATCACACGAAGCGACAGTTTGCAACAACATTCCCTCCGAGTAACGTGTCAAAATGAATGAAAGCGACGCACAAAGAAAATCAATGGCCCGAGCGCCAGAAGCTGGAGAAACCTTCCCGCAACCATCCCAGCGGAGCAGGGCTTTCCGATGACAGCGGGCGCACGCGGTGCGCATCTTCAAATTGGGCGCCCATTGTCTTCGCAGGCGGCCGGGGCGGCGTTCGAGACCGCACGCGTGAGGCAACACAGAATACAGCGGTGACCAACTCTGGATCCAAACGCGCCCAAAAGGCAGCTTCGAGAACCAAAGTATGATGAAATTTATCTCAAAATAGGTAAATTTTGTTGAGACTATTCGACCTATTTCACATATCGTCGTTGAAGATAGAGAAAAAAAATGTGAAAAAAAAGAACAAAATTTTACAGGAGGAAGGAAAACACCGTTTGATATTAATAATGTACAGTTGGCTAAGTTTAGGCATTCTACACTTTTTGTATAATAGTATTTTTGTATATAGTATAATTTGTATATTTATTTGTTGTAATATTTTTATGAAAGCACCTTACGAAAACTTCCCAAATAGCTCTTACCACATACGAGATCTTCCATTGTCAATAAATTGCAAAGGTCATGCATAAGGGTTTTTATTTTCTATTTTAAGACCACAATTTACAGTTTTCTTTGGGATTTTTCTTATCTTCGGTATTTCTCTCTCTCCCTAACATTCCTAATCTCAGACATTGCTTGTTCGGTGGTGGAGCATCATAAGCCGCCAGGTTCAATGTTGTCGAAAAATTACAACAGCCGCAAGTCGCACTAACTCAAGATGGAGACTTGTGTTCGAGGGTTGCGTTTGGTTCCCTGAATTTACAAAGCTCAGGTATCTAAATATTTTGGGTGGGCTATATAGAGAAAACAATACATTCGTAACACATATAATCTTTTCCTTCATGAACACGAAAACTCACAAAAGAATACACGGGTTACAACCTTTTGTTATAATATTTTTGTGAAATGTTAATGACACTCGAAACATTTAGAACATCTCTCGCCATAAAAATAAATTTTACACAAAAACAGAAACTCTGAAGAAAAAAAAAAAGAATGAAAATCTGAACACATTCCCTCAAAGTTTTTTTTTTTACTTCTATTACAAAAGTGTTTCTTATTTATTTACTTGGTTTCGTTCCCCTTGTTTCCAACTGGCTTAAAATACTCCGTACACGTGCGATGGTGTCACTTCGGCCCAGTGCCCGGGCGGCGGCGGCGGCGTGAGAGGCGCGGCGCGGCTCCAGAGCATGCACAGCACGCGCACGGCGCGCACGCATCGCCCTGGGCGAGGGAGAGATCGCGGCGCGGCGGAGGCACCTCCCACGCGCATGAAAGGGAAGCCGCCGACGGGCGCACGGGGACGGGACAACTCAAATGGGCGCTGGCAACAATACTTTGGTCATAGGGTAAAAGTTCTTCAGTCAATTTTTGGCAAAATTGGGTTAAGTACTGAAACTACAAGTTTAGTATCTATATTTTATTTTAGTAAAACGGCCGATTTCAAATGTTGCCTACTTAACGAGAAAAAAAAACATTAAAAAAAGCGTTTAGCGAAGGAACACCCGGAGGTTCAAAAATCTAACTTTTATTTTCTCCAAACTAAGATTTTTGACTTAATTTTTACCCCGTGATCACAGAATACTCCAATACGACGTAAAGCTTTCATTTTAAATATCGTCGAAAGAAAATATTATTTTTACACAAATTTAATATTGTAGAAGCTGGTCTCATTATTTCGGTTTTTGTTTGTTTCGGATTTTGCGCGTATTTTTGTCATAGTACTGAATGAATGTGCGATACGTTAGACAATACCATATTCCTTGTAGTATGCCATTTCTATGACTTAACGGACTTTGAAAATGACTACTTAAAACAGGACACTACACATTCCTTTCACCAGGGTCCATGTTACAAATAATACTTTATTTATAAATATACTTTCCATTAACCCAGT
Organism: Acheta domesticus; assembly: GCA_031308135.1. Taxonomy (NCBI): domain Eukaryota; kingdom Metazoa; phylum Arthropoda; class Insecta; order Orthoptera; family Gryllidae; genus Acheta; species Acheta domesticus. The sequence goes on along the minus strand of JAHLJT010000631.1, from coordinate 114,987,743 downwards.
AACCAATATCAAAAGAAAAACATGAAATTTAACTAATTAATTACTTGTTCATAACTTCTAAATTTTGATCACTAACTTTCAAATTCAGTCCTCAAAAATGAAGTAAGTGCAAGGTATATATTTTATTTGATGAACAGCTACTAAAATTTAGCCAAAACGCAAAACGTTTCCCCTTAATTCCACAGAATACTGATATTAGTTTGAAAGCATTATATTTGCTTCCTTTATTTGTTTCTTTGTGCATGTTTTTGTGAGAGCCTCTAATCAAAAGACACTTGTCTCAAAGATGCATCATTTCCTTCCCGTTAGCGCAGATGCCTCACGACCGCAATGTTATTCCAAAGCCTGCACCCAAGCGAGCAGACTCTTTTTGCACATGTCCAGACGCCTGTCTGCCCCGCGCCGCGGCGCCGCGACGCCCAGGCGCCGCGCGGTGACGCGAAGCGGCGAGACGCCGCCGCCGCCGCGCCGCATTCAAAGGATGCGTGAGGCTTGAGTCACAGGCGCGCGGCGCGACGCGGCGTCGGCGTCGGCGTCGGCGTCGGCGTCGGAGGGGTGCGCAGATGACGCGATCGCTGCCGCCGTCGCGTCGATGGAAAGAGATTGCGGGGCGTTTTCAAAAGGAAGTGGTCGCCCGAAAGGGAGGAATGACCACGGAAGGACACGCAGAAATGGGCTAACGGTCACGCCGTCCAAGCAGGTCAAGGTTGTCAAAGAGATCGTATCTCGCAGTGGAGTGATGATTCCAATATGCTAGCTATTTGTGTAGTGTGGGCCGTTGTGTGCGATCTACCGAGCAGAAAATGACACACATGAATGAATACCACTTTGCTGAATTAAGAAATCAATTAATTAAAAAATAATCATCAGAATTAGAACACAGAAAAAGTTTTATAACTAATATAATTAATACAATCAAAAATATTCTGAAGATCTATAACACTTTTACTACAGTAACCACGTACAATAGTTAAATTTCATTTTCTATTGCTTGTGTTCACACCTTTTACTACATTATCTTAAGATTATTACACTAAATTATTCTGCTTTTCATTATTTTATATCTACGGAAGCATTTCTTATCCTTCTTTTATCACCAACTGAAAAACTTTGAGTGCAATATTTATGCTTCTGACTGCAGCTCAACGCCGCCGACTTAATTCTCGAACTTTCTCTCATCCTCGTCGTAGCACTATCGTGTTGCAGCTCTGTAGCACTGAGCGTATTCCGGGAGAAACGTATCTCTATTTATAGTTTCAGAGGGCAGATCGTTGTCTGAGCGGAGAGCGAAGTCGTGTTGCGATTTTCTCAAACGCTGACGGCTGGCGGGCCGCACGACGGCGCGGCAGGCGCGAGATGTTGCGGTAACGCTTGTGACGTCACAGTAGGTAGCCTTGAAACCGTTAGAGGCAGATCGACCACTCCACTGCCGTTGCGCAGACGGAGCGAGGGTGGAAAGAGCGGCGGCGGCGGAAGAGAAACGCGTCTTGGCGATGGCTGTACTCGGTTCAGGCCAACTGACGATTGTTTTGAATTGATTTTATTTTGATATAAAATAGTTGAGCTCCATCGAAAACAGTATCGCTCAGCGAAATGCATTTATCTCCGAGCCAGATGTCCAGAGTGCCAACTGACAATGTCTCGGAAATATCAGTTGAGGGATAGTTTCCATGTGTGATTAAGTTTGTACTGACACAGTCATTAAATAGAATAATTGAAGAATGGTACACATCATACAGGAAATCATTCGGGGATATCAAAATGAATTCTTTAGTAAATAAATTAAAAACGGAACCACGTTTATCGAATGTAAACGGACAGTCCTCTATGAGTTTCACAGAATATGGAGAAGTCCGTGTTGCTCACTTTCATCACAAGTTCAACTAAAATAATAATCTACCAAATTTTCATTCAGGAATAATTCAAACAAAAATTTTAATAAATAGTAGTTTTGAAATAGATGTTTTTTTCAATTCAAGAAACGGGAATAATTTGATTTGATGCAAACGTTCTGCACAGGGAGTACCACAGTCCGAACACAATTTAGCAAGCGTTCTTAAAATGAATTCGAATTATTTTCTAAATGATACTCACTGACTATGCGAGCCAATTTAGTTTGGCATGTCCAAGTGTCAAAATAATATCATTCATGTGACTGGACAGAGTAATAAAAGCGCACTTTTTTCTTGATTCTCCACAGCGCACAGAGGGCTAAATGGCCAATCTAGGCGGAACTAGACCCCCCTCCCTAACATTTTAATATCGACTTTTTGTGTTAGTGAATTTGATCATCGATGTTAGTAGAATGATATTTGAGAGTTGGTTTATTTTTTCGGCTCAGGTTTCCTACGCTGGGGATGTGGATTACTTGTCATGTCTTGAAGGAAGTGCTGCGTGAGGCAGTCGCTCTGCAGCCACTCGAAGAATCAAACGCGCTCAGATCTCAATGAAAGGCGAATGCGAAACTCTGCTATATGGAATATGTTCAGTGAAGTATGTACTTTTCAACTGTGGTTATATAATTTCAATTCTTTGCTTCTCTCTTCGTAAAATAAGCTGTAAAGTAGGCTTTGCGCGAGACCTAAATTTTTCATTTTCCCGACTTTCAAGTAGATTTTCAACAATGTAAATTAACTTGCATTACAGTAAAACATATGTCACTAAATAGCTTCGTGTCTTTACTTTATGATGCACTAAGTTTCACGTCCAGATACGTCCAGATGAGGATATTATGTTTTATTTCATACGATGGCGCGCATCCAGTAGTCACCTACCGTGATCTGTTTCCCGTTTCGCGCGAGAGAGGGGACATGAAAGCAGAGCTAATGTTTTTTGTAAAGAATAGATTAGGTTTTCAAGAGTGCGAAAAAACAATGGAGAAATGCTTTAAAGATGCTGTAAGAGTATTTTATAACATTTTTTAAGTAGGTGGAGAAAATGCGACCACGTCGAGCATCATTTCATTAAAATGTATTCTGGGTGGCTAGATGCTGTAATTCAGTTTTCGGAAGTGGTATACAGGGCAATAACACCTAAAATGATTGAAGCAACGCAATCTACTAGTTCAGGTGCAAGCCGGCCGAGGTAAAGTTTTAATGAGTGTACTGGGGAGGGTAAAGAAACCGCATGGAAACATCACTTTCGTCGCACACGAAGGAAGAAATTGTGTTCGCAGCGAGGCAATCACTGCATACATCGGGCAAAAGAGATGCGGCCAACATGTTCAAGGAGATGACTACAACTGGTCGCATTATCAGAGGACTGACTCTTATCAATTGTTGGATTCTTGTTGGCCAATTGTAATGTTGTAATGTCAAATTGTCAGTGGAAATGGTGTGAATCAACCAAAGCAATGAAAGATATAAGAACATTAAATTTAAGTAGCAATGAAATTGTTTAAGGGGTCAACATGGGTAGTGTGTAAAATGCAAGTGTGGACAAACAGTGGGTTAGAAAAGGGTTAATCTGCAATAAAACTTTATGATTGGTGTCTTTTATGTGAAACATAAACGTCATAAACTGAAGAAGAAGGATTTCTTATCATTTGTGAAAAGTTAAATAAATCTTTTAGAAATTGTGCAATATAAAATAAAGATTAATAAATTAATTTATGTTTTGATTTAGTTATTGAAAATAAAATATATTTGCGTTCGGAGAAGTCATAATATTTTTAAAAAATTTTTCGAACACAATTCATTAATAATAATAATTTGTATTCATTAGTAATTATAATCATTAATGAGTAAAACTGAAGTATATTTAATGTGTATTAATTTCACAACCTTAACACCCGTTTACATTCCCTAGAATCACTTAAAACAAAAGATTTAAGGCTAGTTCCGTCTAGAATCGCCATTTAGCCCACTGTGCAGCGGTGGGATGTGGGGAGGGGCGGGTTCTCTCTACGTCACGTTCATAACAAAGAGAAACAACGCAAGGTTTTTTTAAAATTCTGAAGAAATAATTAGTAATTGTAGAAATTATTGGTAACAGAAGGAGCACGGTACCCAGACGTCGTTAGAAAGACTGAACGAAAACTAATCAGTCCGCATTGTAAAGGAAGAAGGTGGGCATCACTGCAAACTGATTCGTGATGTTCCGAGTGAAACTCATATTTTCTACCGGACCATGCTGTGTTGGACTGGGGAGAACTAGGAAGCTGGAGGATCAAGAAAACGTACGCGAATAGTATAAGGAAACTCTAAGTGGCGGACCTTGTCCGGATGGCACGGTGGTGAGGATTGTGGAATTGTGTGGCGACGGTAGTGTGTTACCAGAGCGCCAAGAGTTGTAGGAGTGCCGAGCCTGCAGAGTAGGTTGGGACCTGCTGCAGAGGGAAGGGGAAGGGGCGCAGAATCGATTTCACCACTGGGCGGACATGACTCCAGAGTTCTCTCAGCTGGGAATCGTAGGCGCCAGCAGGGTTATCTGCGGCTATGGAGCCTGGGGAGGCTGGTATGTGAAGTCGAGCTTCAGATCAGCTTGTACTCTCCAGAGCAGAATCACATTTTTGCAAACCAGACTCTCTCTCCCAGACGTAAAAAGCTACATCACACTTTTTCATCCAATGAACCGTTTTCAAAGTCAAATCAATTTTTTTTCCAAGTATTAATTTTGAAAAAAAAAGTTTGACTTCAATAATAATTAAAATTATAATAATAATAATAATAATAATAATAATAATAATAATAATAATAATAATAATAATAAAATAATAATAAATAGACAAACAATAATACGAGAAATCGTGGAGAGACAAACCACTTCATGGACAATATCTAAAAAGAATGGACAAGGTGCATAACAATAAAGATTAATCATTTATGTGGCTCAAAAGGGGAAGAAAGCGATGTGATTCAAAAGGGGAAGGATGAGAAAGTATCCATCTTTTTTCGCTCAGCATTACATAACTTTCATTCTCGTATGTATGCAGTGTGAGAGCATGTGAAAATAACCCCTAACAACTGAACCAATGACGATCTTTTAAGAGAACATTACGTCTACTCATGCTGCAACATAAATGACTAAATGAAATGCTTAACACCTTGAAAAGAATGCTACCAGGCATTTTTTGTAATTTTATTTCTTCCAGCCGAAAGAGGACAAGAAAATGCCAGCGAAGGGTGCCTGTTGAGCAGAAGATGGGCGAGCAAAGATTACCATCTTTGACAGTTCGGTGATTGAGAAGTGTTTGCTTCTCATTCACAACATAAAGATTTATGGGCAGCAGTAAACACGGTAGTTTCAAGAGATTGGTGCAAGAAGTTTGAAGGGAACATGATTTACACGATTCCTTTAGAAGCATTTTAAAACGAGATGCTCTGGTTCACTTCGAGGCTGAACGAAACGAACGAAAATTTGCAAACCACAAATTACGAAAAACGTCTGAGAACGACTTCATTATCATAATATCTGAGCGTCGTTATCTTAAATGAAATTCTGAAAAGAAGTGGATTGGTAAGTAGTCTATATCTCCTTGAAATGATAGAATAGTCTTACCAAACCCCGCCAAGCCACTTGGTCCAGATACGGCCAAACCCAGCTATCACAATTGGTTTGCGCTAGTTGTAAATTTGTCACTACCGCATTGGACCCACAATGAAACAGTACAGTGGTAACACCACGCAAGTGCAGTTCGTTAGCCGTGCTCGTTCGCGTCTAGTTTAAAACTTGAAATTATAAAGACGAAAAAAATGGAGTTTGGTAATTTTTGTAACCGAAATTTGTGTGTACAACGAATTACAATAGATTTGTTACAATAATAATAAAGAGGTTGACGATTCTATTAAATAGGATTCAGAAAGAAACAATAGGTTCAAATTTAAGGTAAAATCAAATTAACACGATATTTTCCTGAGCTTGTAAAAAGTAATGTATTGTATGTGAACCTTAATATATTGTGATCGAGAGATAGTTTTCTAAAATAACGTGATTGATGGATAAGTTATACAGTAAAAGAGATAAGCTATTCAAAATCAAATATTTTTTGAATGTATCATGTGATGAACAGAAGCTATTGACAATCAGGTGCTTAAGGAGAGGGGAGGTAAAGGACAACAAATAATTTCACATGAAAATCTTTCATTTCTAGATACAGATATAGTACATTACCTTCCGGATAGAAATAATTGAATGCATAATAATAATAATAATAATAATAATAATAATAATAATAATAATAATAATAATGCTTCACATGAATAATAATGCATTATTATTTTATCTTACAAGTGAGTTAAAGAGGTCATTGTGTACAAATTAAGAGATTATTACGTACGCGGTACCACGAGTGTATATTTCATAACAAGCGTTCACCTAATGAACGTTTAGCTACGTGTAATCCCATACGATCGCCTTTAAACATTCACATGTTTTCTCACTACATGCCTAAATAATTAGTGGTATTATATGAACTTCGACAATATCCTCTATTACATCCGCTACAGTAATGAACCATTTATCTGTTGCAAGAAACTTTTTTATATTGATTATAATAATGACCCACTTAATCTGTGAATACTTAAGAGCATACAAAGGCGATCGACAATATGAAAGTACTGTAATTCGTCTAACAGAGAAAGGAAACTAGTGGTGCAACAGAATGTCACAGACTTTCCCGTGTTAGTTTTCTATTTGTTTTGGTTTCGGCTAGCTATTCGCACTTAACACACACTCTTGCCAGCTGCCATCTATCGCCACCCACGCTACATTTTTTGACATTTTCTTAATTTTTCGTTGCCTAATAGTAGAACGGTAATATTATTTTAAGAATAGTTAAGAGCAGTAAAATCTTCTAAATGGCATTTTTTTTAAAATTTGGAGCCGTTTTTAAGAATATGGCATATAAGCGCTACTGTAAGTGCGAAAATTGAAGCTCTTTTTCTCAGGAATCTTTTGTGATTACGAAAAACTTTGTGAAGTTATTTAAAGCACATTAACTCAAAAATACAATAGTGTTGACAAATGGCTGGAAATGTGCATAACGGTGTGAGAAATCTTTTAAAAATGTTAATTTGTGTACTTTTTGAAAACAAATACCTCAAAATGAACTTTACGTCATATTACAGAGTGCAATTAGCACTATCCGTTCCAAAAGTTTGAAAAAAAAATTCGAGCCATTTGAGCGTTTCTGAAAATGAATTTTGAGCTAGTTTTCACAAAAAATGATTGAGTTCTCGAGAAACTTTACTTGACATTATTTAAAGCACATGTACTCGTAAATATAATAATGTGAACAAATCGCCGCTAAAGTAAATATAAACGACATGGGAGACCAGCCAAAAAAATACATTTTTGTAATTTTTGAAGAAAAAAAAGGATAGATCAATATGACGTTTATGCCATCTCATAGAGTACATTAGGCATTATCCTTACAAAGAGTTTAAAGAAAAAATTGCAGCCGTTTTTGAGAAAATATTGTTTTTGTAATTTTTTAAAATTGCACATATTGTACGCAATGTTGCGGCAAAACTACTAAAATTTTCAAAAACTGTACATTACCTTACAGAAAGAACTCACAATGGAGAACAAATTTTATTTAAAGAAAAAATCTCTATCTTGAATTTTGTAGTTATCGGAAGAAGCCGAAAAAATTCAAACTTTTGAAATTTTCGAAAATCCAGAGTTAACCGCGAAATTCCCACCTACGCCACCTTAAGTACATTTTACTCTATTTATACAAGAAATTTAAAGAAAAAAATTGGAGCCGTATTTGAGAAAATAGTGAAAATGTCCGAGGGGATTCATGTAAAGTACACCCGAATTTTGAAGAATGTTTTTCAAAATCTCAGAGCTTCGACCCGGGCCAGATGGGCAGGGATTTCTTCAATTTGGAAAAAATCGTACGCATGGTTTAGGAGCTACTGTTGTTCACATACACCGGACGGACGGACGTTTTGCTGTCAATTGTTTTTTCGGTATCAAGCACCCACAAAACAGGGATTGCGGCTTCATCACGTGTTAGAAGATTTCGTTTCTTAATTTAGCAACTGGATTTATCCACTTTTTCGTTATCACGGCCCGGCAATGATTTTTTTCTGCCGAAAATTCGCCGTTTTTTCGCGCAGCACTACACAACTTTCCCTATACTATGTATATTACTCTGTATGTAAACGCGAAAGTAAAAAGAATACGTATCGAAATATCCCCATAACAAAACAAGGACAAACGCCCCGCGGGCCCACCGAACGGCGCGGCCCCCGATGAGCGTCGATTGGCCGGGCCGCGCGCGTGCAGCGCCGCCTTCGGGCCGCCTCCCACGCGCGGCCCCCGCCCCCGCCCGCGCCCGCGACACAAGGGCGTGCGCTGATTGCGCCGCCGCGCCGCGCCCGGGGCGCGAGGCGTGACCCGGCCGCCCCCGCTTCCCGGCGCGCGCGGATGCCCCAGGGCGCCGCGGGCGGAGGCCGCCCATCAGCCCAATTGACGCACCCTCGCCCGCCCCTCCCCCTCCCTCCCTCGCACGCCCACGCCCCTCCACGGCAGGCGCTGATGAACCCGCCGCCCCGTGACTATTCCGGGGTCATTTCAGTTGCACGCTCCGAACTCAATGGTCGGGTTGAAAATGCATCAGTCAATGAACTTACATGAAAGAACACAAGACACAGAATTATAAAAAGAAGAAAAGACGAAAAAATGAATGTATCGAAAAAATCGTTTCCAGCGTAGCTTCGAAATAAAGATATAAAAATGAAAATATTAAAACGTGAAAAATAAATGAAAATAGATATGGAAACGTTATATGTATATCGAAATTCGGTCAACAATAAATAACATTTCTGGTGATTTCAAGCTACGCTCGAAACTAATCAGTTCAGCAATGGCAACTTGGAGTCGAAGTGACGAAGGATGTCGACGTTGACTTTTATATTTGGATTTGAAATAAAGAACAATTTGCGAAACAATTTTTCCTTGGTCGTTTATTATATTGCCGCCTGTGTTCATCTTGGACAGGCAATCCACCGAACAGAAGCATATTATGAATTGTGAAATGCATCAACGTGATGTTGAGATTTTGGAGAGACAGAACTGAATGCATCTGATATGAGTATTCCCAATTCCCGAAACCTTCTACATTAAGCAGAATGGAGGACGTAGTTCAGCTCAACGAAGTCCTAAGGAGAGTAGTGGAGACAAGATGGAAGAGGAAGGATCACAAGAGGACCAAGACCTGTTGACTTCAATTACTGTTTCGTCTTACTGTTGCAACCTGAATTTGAACGCAGGAAATTATGGAAACGACTCATCGGAGCAACCGGTGTTTAAAATATTCCCATCCAGGCCTTTTGCGAACCTCAAGCCAGTTACACGGGTCGCGTGGAAACTTCGCCACCACGGGAGTCGAACCTGGGACTTTCCGGACTACGAAACGTCAGTTGCATACTCACCACACAAACAGTTCTGCATCTTATTAGTACCAAACGTTCTTAACTATATCTATTGCCTAATATATAATTTCTACATATACTTTTTCTCATTAGTTTTAAGAAATAGTCATATAATTTGCTTATGGTAACCTTATTTATTAAGTCGAATATTTTTCGTTTCTTAAAGAAATGAGATTAATATGACGATTAATGTTAGTCTGATGATCATATCTGTGGTTTTTGACCTGAAGTAATTGTTTTCTCCGCAAATTGATAACGCCGATTCTGTTAATTATCGACACACATTTACAACTAATTAATCTAAATGATTTTTAATTGAAACCATTTCCAATCCTAAATATCTTCGATACTATCGAAAATACTCCTATTACGACAACAATGTCACTTGACAGAGGGGCTCACGTATTGCAAATGCTCTCAACTGAGGTAAATGTCTGAAGAAAGCTCTCTTGGACGCACTTTCACTTCAGATATATTTAATATTTCATATCATTCATCTTCAAATCAAAAATTGTGTACTGTTACAATTAGTAAGTAAAAGTTAACAAAAACCAACAAATTTAACAATAACGTTACACAGACCTCAATATTTCATTAAGAACTATATTAATATTTTATTAATAACTCACGTTTCTGGGGAAACTGAATTTAAACTGTGTCAACATTGGAAACATTACATTTTACAAATACTTAATATATTTTGATCGTTAATAAAATTCAAAAGATGCAAAATATGTGTATCATTTTGAGCCACGCGAAGAAAATCTTTTAAAACATAATTACGATTCTGTACATTAAGGGGGTCTCCAGCCGCCGCCCGCTCGCCGCATCCGCAGGCGGCGCACGTCGCCGTTTCTTTGCCGGCGGAGCATGTCCCCGGCGATGCGGCCGGCGTCGCAAGCAGCAGCCGCCGCCGCCGCCGCCGCCGCCGCCGCCGCCGCCGCCGCCGCCGCCGCCGCCGCCGCCGCCGCCGCCGCCGCCGCCGCCGCCGCCGCCGCCGCCGCCGCCGCCCCTCGTCATCATCCCCCGTCACTCCTCCCCCTCCCCCGCTCCAGCCGCCTTCCGATCGTGGGAGCGCGCGGTGAACTGTCGCCGCCGCTGTCGCAGACGACGTCGCAGACCGAGCGACCGCTCCCCGCCCCGCGCCGCACCGCGCCGCGCGCCCTGCGCCGGTTCTTCTTGATAGGTCCATTACCGTCCCCCGTCGCGGCTGCCGCGGCCGGTCGACGCGCGCTGATCAATTGCACGTCGGTCGATAGCTGGGCAAGAGTCTTTTCTTGAAAACTGGAAGGCATCGAAACGCGAAATTGGGCTGCGGCACTTGAGAGATCGATCAAAATAAATTGAAAAATCTATTTGGAACATTCCGATTATTCCACTGGGACGATACGTAGGAATAAAGGACTTAAAAAGACCTAACGTTTTGCCAGAATTCCAAATAGCTGTTCCTTCTCGAGGAAATCAGAAAAAACTATTAATAGACATTTTGTACAATAGTTTTATTGCATAAAGTATTAATATTTAACAATTCATACGTATTTAAGTATATCTAACCTAATATACGTATTAGAATATTTTGCGAAGCAGAAACACATGCATACTATGCGTCTACCTATACACTATAATTTTATTATTCCGATTCACTTTCAGAAACGGTATCTCCATCTAATTTTCTAATAATTATCTCAATCATCTACATCTTCTAATATTTTACTCGGTCTAAAGAGTGATATCACTTCGTCTATTAGATTTTTAATCGCTTTCACATTGTCAGTCATATTCCTCAATCTCGTAATGTAGGAATGAATGAAGAGAAAATCAGATTGTAAAGTACATCTTCATTCGTGCTACTTCGCGACCTTTCTTTAGAGTGTTTTACAAATAATATTCTGTATTCCATTTATCTTTGCTCCTGGACCTCTTCCGAGGCACCCAATTGTCAGTAGATTGAATCAATAGCATCGGCTTCGCAATCAGATTCAGCACGGCGCGGTGTTGCGCGACGCGCAACCTTCGGCGCGGTTCCGCAGGTGGTCGATTCGCGACAGCCGGCTCCGCTGGCCAGGAAATTGTGCAGGTGCATGGGAAGGAAATGGTCGCGGTCTGACAGCTGAAATGTGAAGTTTTACGTTTCACCCTTTTAAACGTAGTATTAACACACTGAACGGAAGACTTCTGGAGATATAAATAGAATTAGCCTTAAAATGTTTAATTTCCCGGACAAAATATCTCTCTCCTTTCGAATTTAATATCATTTAATAAGCTGGTAAATGGTATTTACTATATATGAAAATTTAGTCTCACGGAGTCTGACTCGAGGCGGAATTGACTTCAATATCTCAGGAATAAACAAATTTCTTGTCTAATGAATACACACGATGCAACTTTTCAATTAAGTGCAGATTACTTGTACAACATAATATTTGTGAGCATCAGCTCACGTTAGGAAATAGCTACTACGAGATTTCTTTCTTCATAAATTCAATGGTTAGCGACCGTTAATCAAACATTGTAATATGCCTGGCTTGTATTGTCGGAAGGTGTCTGGGTGTGGCCAGTCAATGAGTGTTCAGCGCTCTTAGCTGCATCCATATTTCGAATACTATACACAGGGCTTGGTTTTCGGAGGAACGCGACGGAACGGCGTTCCAGTACCTTGGAAATAATAATTAAATTATAATATAAATATGCAAGAATTTCTAGTAAATTAAAAATAAATTTAGTTCCAGGACCTAAAATTTTACAAATCAAGCAGAGTAAACATATCGATTGTGTAGTATAATAAATTATCCAAATGACTCAGAAAAATCATACGAAAAAATTGTCATTTATACGGTGCAAATTTCAGGCGTGAGTGCTGTTTAAACGCAATAATACTTTTTAAAAAGGCGAAAAAGTAAAAATAGAATGCTTTTTCATGTTTTCTGAAAGATAAAAAGTATTCAGGTATGCAAATAAATTGTTTAGACTCGATATATTAAAGTATTACAATCAACTTGAAAGGATAAAAATAAATTCCAAAACCCAATGATACAGCAGGAAAGTTAAGAGAAAATCGAAAAGGCCTACACGACTTTGCAATCATCAGGGGCAATTTGTTCAATCAATTCCTTTCTCACTTCCTTCTCACGCAATCTTCGCAATTCGTTTATTTAATGGCACTCATTTACAAACTTCGCTAAATTGCTCTATCAACTAAAAGGCGTCTTCCAAGAGACACGCCCCTTTAAAATCCCCGTCTCGCGTAGCTCTCGAGGGCAGTGTCTCATCGCAGTTCCGTCTACGCCTTCGAGTGGGCTGCGAGGCCGCGGCCGCGTCGCCCACAGCGCCTCCCAGCGACCACACCTGGCGATGCAGGACGACTTAGGTCGGAAAACATTCAATAACAATTTGGCATAGCGGTAATTGACATCAGCATCAAAGTATGTGCTTTTGATACAGAGAGATAAACGGTGCTGAAAGAAGTTTTAAATGCACTGTGTTTAAATCGATGGGTGTTCTTTCATGTTTTTTTCATAATCCTTTACTGTTGTAATATCAACTTACAGCAACCAAACAGAGGAATGAAAATTTACTCTTAACGGCCTAAGTGCGTTAAGGATTTAACAGTTCGCCGTCCGCGAAGAACAATCGAAACAAGTTTGTTGTAAAAAAATGGCGTATGAGAACACTCATTCCAAGAAATGGTATTTCTTATTCAGTTGATTTAATTACGAGAAGAACTGGGCGTCATGACGTAAAAATTGAACGATTGGGCTATCTCCTGGGATTACAAACTTCAACCGAGTCTATTGAAGTAAACAACTATTTTATAACTGCATGAAATTTCCTAATAGGCGCTATGAAGCAACTTCCAATTATCTTCTTGTTTTGCTTACTTTCTTGGATGACTTACTTTAAGAACACTAATTAAAAATCATTTATGATTGTTTTATTGCAACACGTCAAGTAATAAATTGTAAAAATAAATGAAATCCATTACCTTACAATTTCCTCAAAATTCCCCTTTTCTTTCCCTAAATTGTTCACACTAATTTTATATATTAAAATACTGATAAAAAACTGAAAGATAAGACTTCGCATTATATTATAGAATTGTTGAAATCCAATGCTAATACTAGAGCAGATTTTAAATCATTACACTGGATGTGTTATTTTAAACCTTACAATTATGACATAATATCCAGTTTCAGAGGAGACAAACACATATGTACACATCTCGATGCATATGTAAAATGACGTCTAAATTATTGAAGATCTTTTTTTGAATCCAGAACCACTCCACAATCCTGCGGTGGCGTTGGTGAGAGCGGTGGGGTAGAGTCCTTAGATACAGAGAATAGGGCAACCGCCGCCATTTAATATCCTCTCAGCTGACAATCCCGTCAGGCTCCCATCAAGAACTGATGGGATATTATAACAATTGGAAACATTATGAAGATTTTCATGATTTATATCCAATTCTCCAGACAATCGGATATAAAATGGCGAGATTGGTGGAACAATGGAATGCGCTACTCTCTGTATCTAGGGACTCTGCGGTGGGGGCGGGGGCGGCGACGGCGGTGGTCGCGTGGGGCGGGCAGCGGGGGCGGCGCGTGCGAGGGCGGACCGGTGGCGCAGGTGTGCGTGCGCGGGCGAAAAGAGCGGGGCACTTTGCGCGAATCCAATTTTGCGTGCGGCCCACGCGGCGGCGCAGCGCGGCACGGCGCGGCGCGCGAGCGCACGCAGGTGCACGCGTCGCCTCGGCGGGAGGTGGCATGCCAGCGCGGCGCGCCTCCAGCCCCCGCGCACGCCAGCCGCAGAGTTATTTTACTGGAGTTTTACTCTGGGAGAAAATAGCCTTCGTGAATTCTAGTGCACTTGCCGTTTGCGCTTTAACTAATGACAACAAATGACAAGAGATGAGGATGTGCCATGTAAAGCTACATTCGTTTGCAAGTGCTTGTTTCAACAAGTTAATGTAGGCAGTAAAACATCGAATATGATTTTCAGAGGTTCGGTTTTATCTGTTGTTTATAAGGATTATCAGTGATAAATTTGAGGGTCTCAACGAGCAAATCAGGTTGGGGAAAAATTGTGAAAAAATAACCTTCATTTGATATGAACTGGAATAATCACAACTTCAAATGCAAATTTCGATTAGTCTCAAAGGGTATCTATCGAACACCATATGCTATATTGCTGTATCCTGTCGCCAGATTTCTTTTTATGAGGCACACGTTCACTAGACGCGAAATACTACTTACGACACGCATACTATGAAAAGAGTTCAACGCCTCCTGTGTTGCTTTAGTCTGCACGTTGAGGCAGTGACTGGACGAGAAGGGGAGGCCGAATATTACCGTGGCGGTCGGCAGGGGCGATCGCACGGAGAAGGGCCTGCAGTCCCTGCCGCACCCTACGCTCACGCACGCACGCACGCACGCTCGCGGCGCTGGCGCGAGTTTTATGGTCCGGACAGCTCGCGAGATCGATAGTGACGCAGTGCCCAGAGTGCGTGCCCGCCCGCGCCCTCGCCCGCGCCCGGGGCGGCCGCCCGCTGCGGAAGCTCTCGCAGCGGAAGAACGCAGCTCCGACACGCACTTACGCAGTTACGGCACGCACCCGCCAGCTGGCCGGCCTCTATTTGATAGGCAAATGAGCTCGGGATGGTAAATAGACTGCGGGGGAATAAGAAGTCCCGAAAGAAGCGGATGGCTCTAAGTGTATTTGTTTTCCAGCTTGCCTCTCCGCCTCGGATTTCTTGACCTTTGGTCATGTTCTTGGGCGTGAATAACAATGAAATTATTTTAAAAATTCATATGCATGTAGTTCATTCTACTATTCATTTTGACAGACTCCTGAGTTTTATTTGCCCGTATTGGGCATTATCTTTCAAAACATAATGCTTTCAATACAAAGAGAATTTAGAAGGAATTTACTCGTTATAAGGAATGAAAATGTTATAAAGAAAAAAATGAATGAATTGAGTAGTGAAAAATACATAATATGGATGAATTTGTCTGTCATGACATTCTCTTACTAAATGAGGCATTCCACTTCCTCAAAGACCCTTTGGCCAACATCATTCACAAATCACAATTCCAAAATTCTTGGTAGTAAAATACGGAAGCAAAGGCACCAGAGGAAAACTTATGGTTTATCATCTATATATTACATTACTCGAGGGAATGACATTAAATTTGGAACTCCCGTATGGCTAAGTCGCAATAATATTACACGAGTATGCTGAAATATTAATATAAACGACGCTCGAGGGAGATATCCATAACGTCCAGTTTAGGAACAAGTGCCGGATATATGGCGAAAAGATTATCTTTAACGCACATATGCAATAGAAACGATCATTTTCTCCTACATCTCCATTTGCAATGCGTTAATTCTAATTCTTGGAGATGTTTTCATTACATATCTCTACCAGAAGCAGAAAATAAACTCTAATTTAACAATGTGAAGCGCCTAATTTGAATCTGAATCTAAATCTAAGTGTATTGAAAGCAATGAATAACATAGCTTGAAAGTAATGAAGAACAGCAATGGTTTGATCATTCTGGACAATAAGCAACAGTTTCCACGTAATCACAGTACGTCACAATACCTATTTTTATAATATTTCCATTTGCTTCAAATGTAATGAAAAGGAAACGGAGAGATGGCTTACAAAATATCTTCAAGTAAAACTTGTACAGTTAGACAAGTAGGTGCGAAAGAAGTTTTCTAGAAAATGTATTTGACTTTGGTTGGAATAAAAAGATATGATCATGATACATTATAATATCGTTCATGTAATATCTTTTACATGATAATATCGTTCATTTGAATAAACGCAGAAAATAATTTTTAATTAACAGAATGCCTTTAGTTCTGAATCGGCTGAAGGTGCTTTTAATTCCCACAACGAAGCGAATACTTCACATATTTAGTTAACACCGTTCTATTTCATAGAATAGGAATGTTGTTCCTACAACACCTGAAAAAGTAAAACTTAACTAAACCTACGACTCAGTTAAACTGAAGACCGCACTTGCAATAACATTCACACCAATTCTATTCCAAACTGCAGTGCATTTACTCTGAACTCTCTCTTCTAATGAGGACTTTCCATCACCAGTCAATGAAATATTGCACACTGTTTATCATTCCAGTCACGTGGAACTGATTATTCTTCTGACCTGTGAATCTTCGCAATTAGCGTTCGCTCATGCAATTATCCTTCGACAGAAGAATGCAAGCGCTCTGCAGCGTCCTAGCGGAGAACTAATTGGTGCGGAAGCGCGCGGGAGCTGCGGCGCCGCTGACGTCACAGGCAGACAGCGCTGCGGCGGCGGCGGCGGCGCCACACTGTTTACAGCGCAGCTGCGACGCGCGTTTGTCATTCCGACGGTTTGCCGCCAAACACGCAGAGGACCCCGGCGGCCGCCGCCCCCGCCGCCGCCCCCGCCGCCGCCCCCGCCGCCGCCCCCGCCCCTGCCCCAGTCGACGCCCGCCTCTGCTGGCGGCTGCCCGCTGTCTCTCCGCTGTCGCCTCAACTCCGATACAAGTCGTGCTCTCTGCGGCGCTCTTTACGCACACAGTTGGCCGACAGCGAAATTTGCTCCTGTCTTCCCTAATTCGTTTTAAAAAGCACGTTCTCTCTAGCAAGTTCTTTAATATCGTGTCAACTCCAAATAATTAATCACATTTTATGTCTTCGAAAATCGATAAAAGGGAGAAGTCTTTATACGAGCGTAAATAATTTTCGTCTTTCTGTGACAATTCATCACACTTTCATAAATACTTCCCCTTTTTGCTCCCCTCCTTTCCCTTAATCTACCATCACGAACAACAAGATTTTAATTATTGCTCCTAATCACTAACATATCTACAATAATTCCCCTACCTGCGCATTTCCTTCCAGCACGAGCGCCACCCACAGTCAACGCCCTCCCCCCCTCCTGCCCCGCCCCCAGCGGCTGCCAATGACGCGGGCGAGCGCGAACAAATTCCTCGCGCGCCGCAAAGCCGCCCGCCGGCAATTAGGGCGCTGGAGGCAACGACCGCCATAAACGCCACTCACATGGACAGCGGGGGGCGGGGCCGGCGGCGGCAGGCGGAGAACTGTTGGTGAACAAGTGCAGAGGGTGGTGAGGACGTCAAAGAAGAAGGAGCGAGAATGGATGCAGAAGAGTTCTGATGGAAGGGATCAGAGGGAGCGGTAGGGGGTGGGGCAGTAAGAGTGGGGAAAGCCTGGTACGCAAGAGCTTTTGGAGTTATTGAATACTGCGGAGACAAGGGAGTACACGGCGGATTGACGGACAAGTGGTAGCGAGGAGCTGGGAAAGATGAGATCGGGAGAGATCGCGGCAGGGAGAATGAGAGAGAGAGAGAGAAGTGATTGGCGGAGGTGTTGGGGCGGAGTCGGCGGCAAGGACAATGGGACCTGTGAAAACTGCGGCGTGAAACGCGGGCACAATAAAACAGGAGGGGCACCGCTGGCAACGGGGCAGGTGAGCGGTGGGAGAGGCGGCGAGGGAGTGGGGGGGTGCAGAAGCAGCAGCGAGAGTCGCGAGGATCGGCGGTGGCGGCAGTGGTTGTAATAGTTGTGGCGGCGGCGGTGGAGGTTACGTGGTGGTGGTGGTGATAGTGATAGTGATTGTGATAGTAGTAGTAGTAGAAGTAATAGTAATAGTAGTAGTAGTAGTAATAGTAGTAGTAGTAGTAATAGTAGTAGTAGTAATAGTAGTAGTAGTAGTAGTAATAGTAGTAGTAGTAATAGTAGTAGTAGTAGTAGTAGTAGTAGTAGTGATAGTAGTAGTGGTGATAGTAGTAGTAGTAGTAGTGATAGTAGTAGTAGTAGTAGTAGTGATAGTAGTAGCAGGAGTAGTGGTAACGGTAACGGTAGTGGTAGCGGCAGTGGTAGTGGTAGTGGTAGTGGTGGAAGCGGCGGCGGCGACGGCGACGGCGGTGGCGGTTGCGATGGCGGTGGCGGTGGCGGTGGCGGTAGTGGAGATGGTGATGAGGTTATTGTAGCAGTGGTGACGGTAATGGTGAGTTGGTGGTGGCAGTGGACGCGACGGAAGGCAATATAATGGCACCGATGGCATTGTGGCGGCGGTTGGCAGCGGTGGCAACGGGAATCGCGGGGGAGGCGGGGAATGTCAACACGCGAACGGCGCGTGAGCGCGGGGCGTGAGGGGGCGGCTGGCGTGCGGCGCGGCGCGGATCAGCGGGCGCTCGGAATGCGCCCGTGGGAGGGGACGCCCATCGGACACAAACGCGCAACGCGCCTGTGCTCGCGCTCGTCATCCGCCCTGTTTGTCCACGCAGAGGCCGCCGCGCGCACGGTTCGGGTGCCGCTTTAACCGCGGTTTCACCATTCCTGGACATCTCCGAAATGCAACTGTCAATGCAATTAATATTTTTAGTTTCTGTCTATATTTTCAATTATATCAATACGTTAGTCCGTCATTTAAAAGACAGAAAAAATTCTTGAAATAACAGTATTTATACAATATTAAAAGAAGTACATGTTCTTCACAATGTTTTGGAAATAACTGGTTTCCATCATCAGGTGACAAACACAAATAATTTTTTTTTATTTTTTATTTCTTTTTATTTGTTTTTGTCACCCGATGATGCAAGCCAGTTATTTCCGAAACGTGAAGAATATGTACTTCTTTTAATATTGTATAAATTCTGGTATTTCCAGAATTTTTTGTCTTTTCATTGATATACAACATATTGATATACAACTGTCAATGGTTGAAAAGTTAATTGCAAAAGAAAATCTTTGAACACTACGAAAAATATAATGACTATAAATATAATATTTAAAGGTTTTAAAGCCTCTGTTCTCCTAGAATGCAATTTAAAGGCAAGTTTTCACATTATTCGTCTTAAAAATAAACTATTCTAAGAAAGCATAAAAATTAACATCCCAAAATACTACTTAAGAGTATTTGCTTATACTTAATTATATTTACATAAATACATTTGTATTTATGACTGCGATTATCAGGAATTCTGTTTCGTAACAGATGACAATCACCTCTCAAAGAAAGCTGAATTTGCAACAAAACTTATGAATCTGGAAGTTTAGCAGAAATCAACATTAAACACTGTTACAAGAATTTTTGTTTATTTTGGCTATAAACTACATTTATTTAGTGTTGATGCAGGGACATAAAACCAAAATCCTTTCTATTTATCACGCTGCTCTGCGTATTCAGCTTCTCGTTGGAGTACAGTATTGGCAAAAGCGAATCGGAAGGCTTCTCCGCTCCGGCAGGGTTCCCCTTTCAATTTACTTTCGGTCTGTGTCATTTCAAGCTGGAATCCATTTCGTAATTGCGAAGCTCTTCGAATGAAAGAGACTTTTATTCCCCATTGAGTGGGTTGAAGAAGAGGAGCTTTACTCTCCTAATGAAAACCGTCCTTGTTATTCCCCATTCGCGGTTTTTTCATAGACGACGTATTCGTTCAATTCAAATATTGGCGTAGCTCTGTGAGCTTTTGGGAAGGTAGGTATAGAGAGAGTCAGTCGAACCACACCATTTGCAAGAGTAATTATATCGGCGACAAGTTCCTTGCAGAACACATTTCAAAATTAAATAACTGAGAGAAAGTTTTGGGAGAAACATGTAATTAAAAGAAATCTCGTGTTGGTGGAAAACATTTGATATAATTCTGACAGTATGTAATTATAGCACGTGTATGATTAACAAAGCAACACACAAAAACTGCCTCTAAGGGTGTGATGCATAGATTCTAAACAATTTTGCATGAGATTTTTGACAAATTTTCATGCAACCCTAACAATAATATTGCAGAAACCATATCACCAGAGAACACTGTCCATACAAAATCAAAAATCAAATTAAATGTCACACAATCAATTTTGTATTTAACTGTGTTGTCAAGGATTCAAAAGAAAACACAACATTTATGTGCGTCTCGTAGATTATTCAATGCAATTTACGTACTTATCCCACAGGATTGAAGAATCACGGAGAAAGAAAAACACACAGCGGAAAGTGCTATAAAAATTAGGTTTTTAATTGAACAAAAATACATTAAAATATTGAATATTTGCAGTGAAAGTATATATAATGGATTTGCCAATACGCACGCTACTGGGAACACAACTCTCTTCTCAAAAGCTTCCTTCGCATCCATGTATTTCTAGAGCGTCATGTTTACGACTGTTATAAAATACGAGCGTGATAACAGTAGTTGTCTCTAAAATACGTTTAGTGATCAAGAACGTAAAGTCGCCCAGGGAAATCAATAGATCAAGTTTCACGCATCGGCGTGTTTGCTGAGCCACAGTAGGGTTAAAAAAATTGTTTTTACGCGGCGCATAACGTGTCCCATCGAGATCATAATCCGGGTGATTGATTGTTCCCCGCCCGACCGTTATTGCTTCCGAACTGGCGGCGGGGGTGGCGAAGAGGAAGAGAGGAAACTGGGTGTGGCACTGATCTCTGTTGCGAGGCACGTGGATTCAATAAGCCCGAGTACCGTGATCTGCCGATATTTCATAAAAATTCCGGAGCTTTTACAACTCACGTCGAAGTGTCAGACATTGTAGCACATCCCTGGGTTGGCTTTGTACAATGCCACGACTCTCCCTACGTCCGCTTCGGAAATTTCTGACAACTTGTCGCATGTCATAGTACTGCAATCTGAAATACGAAAATGGAGATGATATTCATCGTACTTTCAGGAAAATGATCGAATTACTGTCAGCTGCGAAAAACGTCTGTCGGATATAGGAAGAGCAATAGGCAAGTTTCAAGGCTTCCAGATTATTTAACTTTTTGGCTATTTTTTATTTAAAATCTTCATTATCCTATTACGCAGTAATAAGGATGTACCATTCTGTACTTGCTTTCTTAAGCGAAATTTCATAATCAAACATTTTCACGTGTGAATATGATAATCAGCCACCAATACACAATTATTTGTTTTGTAAAGCAAAACTAACTACATTTTTCCCCGAGCAGCTTGTCATGCTTCTATTACAAAAACTTTAAATCTCTGTTAATGTTTACCACCAGTGATAAGATCAACTATAGCATCAGAAAATTCGAAAAAAAACTGTTTTCTGTGGTTTTGATCTCGATAAAAAATAATTATCAAGCGATTGATCACTGGAGGAAATGACAAGTTCCCGAAAATGTCACTCAAGAGCGAAAATCAATACAGTGTGGAACATTATCATTAAAAATAAATGATAAAAATACTGTCTATGGATCAAATTTTAATTATGATTACTGTAGATAAGACATAGCATTTCGAATTCACACGAGACGTGAAATATCAGCTGATATTTCATAAAAATCTTCGAATTTCTTTCCTTCGGTTTGAGTAATCATTAAACAGGACTGAAGAGTAGGCAATTAACTTTTGCAGAACAGGTGTCAGATTTAATAAACGTCTGATAAAGTTCTATACTTAAAACAAATCCAATATGTCACGCAATTTAACTAAAATTATTTTTAATGCGAGGTGGGTTCCAGTTATTAAGAATTCTCAGAAAAATATTTCATTAATGGCATTTGCTTGAACACTAGGTTCCTTGATCAGCAGTCTCCCTAACGCACTATGATCACGAAATGACTCCGCACTTTGGATTCTATCTCACCTAGTGGCCTCGTACGAAAATCACCACACGGCACCTTGAGAAAAAGCAAGAGGGCGGGGTAAAAATAGTTATGTAACAAAACAGGCCGCAGGATACAACTCTGCCCCCGAGTCCCAACCCAGTGGTCGGCGGACGCTGCGCGGGAGACGAGTTGATGAGCAAAACCGCAGCGCGAAACCGGGCGCTGGCGGCGGCCACTAACGAGCGAGCGCTTGTCAGAGCGATTCCCCTGGCAGCGAACGCGAGATGACAGCCCCTGCGCCGCGATTAGCAAAGTGCTCCTGGCGGTGAAGGCGGGGACAGCGAAGGCCGGGCAGGGGCGGAAATGGAGATGACAAGGTACAATGGGCAAAAAATGAATGCTAGAGGAGTAGAACTGGAGCAGGGAAGTAAATCCACTGAGAAAGGTATGGGGATCGCTGAGAAGAGATTAGTGTCAGGAAAACACCTAAAAAACCTAAAATAGGAATGAAAGAGAAACACCAATGACCAAAGCAGATGGCTATAAAAGTAGACAAAAAAATAATCCCACAATATATTCACTTCACCAAGTGTTTGAGGGAGAAGAAGCACAGAGAGAAAAGATAGTCACAATATTGAGGTGAATTTTAACATACTGCATAAAGTCTTATACAGTCGGTTTAGTTCTGAGCAGCAAAAGTTAATAATGAGGCTGAAACAAAATACAAAATTACGACAGTAACAATGCACATCACGTCAATTTCTTTGGAAGCCGAAAGGAAAATAACAAATTAAACGCAAAGAAAACAAAATAAGATCGAATTGGCAAGCATTCAATAAATTTTACGAGTTTATTTTACCATAGTGATTCTTCAAGCCAACAAAAACTTAAAGGCAAATCTATAAAGTTTTTCAGTGAGGAGGCATCAATTTCAGTTAGGAACCGTAATAAATATTTATTTATTACTTTTCAAATTGTTACATTGAAATAAATAATATTCATTATAAGAATACTGCGTTGGATATGATGAAAAGCTCACAGAGTATTTTTTTTAATAAATTGAATAAAATGACAAAAAATTGTTTGCTTCGGGGGAAGGCGGAGACGAAGGGCTCTCATGCGCCCTCTGGATTAACTACTATACAATTTCAACACAATCGAAGTTTCGAAACGTAGATCCAAGCGTCATAGAAATGTAGGCGTAGAACTATGATTTAGAAGCGAAGATCCAAGGGTCGTAGAAATGTAGGCGTAAAACTATGACAATCGACGTTTCGAAGCGGAGTAGATCTAAGAGTCGTAGAAATGTAGGCGTAGAACTGAAAGACAATTGAAGTTTCGAATCGCAGCTCCAAGAAAGTAGAAATGTAGGGGTAGAACTGTATGACAATTGAAGTTTCGAAGCGTTGATCCAAGAGTCGTAGAAATGTGCGCGTAGAAAAGTATGACAATGGAAGTTTCGAAGCGCATATCCAAGAGTCGTAGAAACGTTGGCGTAGAAATGTATAACGATCGAAGTTTCGAAGCTACCACTACTTGAAGAGTCCGAACAGGCCTCTTGGGCAGCTGCGCACGCGGAGGCGCTACCCAAGAGGCGAGTGAGGCGGCGCCGCGCGGCGTTCGAAACAAAAAAGAGGCGGTGGCGGCGGCGCTCCAATTATTTACGAGCGCGCGGAAGAGGCGTCGGCGCCTGCGGCGGGGAGGAGGGGGAAACAGTGCCTGGAGACTCCTCCGCCCGCCCCTCCTCCCCTCTCCCCCTGCCGCTCACCCGTGCTTCCAGTGCCCATCTCCCTGCGGCCTCGTGCACTGGATCCGCCTCTGGACACGCTACTCCCCATTCTGATACCTTCACAGATTGACTGACTGATTGATTGATTGACTGAATTTCCAGGCACGTTAACTGCTGTGGTCATTTGTTCCGATAATGTGGTAAATGTTTTGTCGCATGGTGCCTCCCCCGATGGAAGATGAAACGTTACTTGGGTACCGATAAAAGGAATCGTCGCTGAGAATCTTTGAGAGGTTGCTTTGGTACCTGAATGAGAAATGCCTTTGAAATATCAGAGAAAATTTATATTCACGACGGAGCAGAAAATTTGGAATCTCTACTGAAAGCATCTTAGAAACCGCGTTTGAAAGTCGACTTTAGTAAACCATACCTTTGAAGACTTCTTGTAGCCATCAGCACTGAATCCTCCTTCCCTGCATATCCCTCTCACCACTCTGATATCTTCATTGAGATGTTTCTTGGGATGGGAACCTCCAATTAAAGACTCACTTTAACACCAACAGTGATAACATTTTACTATTCCTGTTTGACGGTAACTGGGAACTTCAATGAGAAGTAATTTTGGCACATCTTCAAGGTTACTTTTAAAAAGCAGACATATTAGGCCTCCATCCAGTTAGGCATACTAGATCATCTCTTTCACATCTGTCGCTCCTCCTTGATACTCCCGTCGTTAAATTAAATGAGATCCTTACTGGGAACCTCCAAAGAGAAGAACTTCGCAACTTCCACTGACATCTTCGTGTGTACCTCTTCTGCGAAGTACCTTCTGAACCAGGACTCAAAAGTAACTTAGAAACATACTTAGAAGCAACTTTCACAGTTCTGAGAGAAATTACGACCATGACGAAAACGAAACCCAAAGCACCTTAGAAACCTTGTTTGTGAGGTACCTTCCCAAGCCCTACGAGAAATCACTAGGAAACCACTGAGAAGCTACATTGGAATGGTAACATGGAACCTCTATTCAGACCGATCAAAGAGAGTTTGATGAGCACTAAAATAGGATTGTGAATTGCAATCTTGTAGGCAAGATTAACTCATAGTGGCATCGAAGGCAAAGGCCTTACAAATCCCTGAACACAGTTTCCTTTATTTACTTACTCGCAACTTGCCGAGAAAGCGTACTTTTTGGTACTTTGTCACATACCTGTTTGTAATATGATTCATGAAACAATGGGAGAACGTAATGATGGGATTACATTATATTATATTAGTTTCAATTCAGACATAAAAACTATTCCAACAGATAGAACAGATAGTGGTTTACACAGTGGAGTTTTGAAAAAAGTTGAACGAGAAAAAGGAAAAAAATAACAACCAAACTTACATTTCTAAGCAACAATACAGTTGAAGAAATTTTATTTACTTTTATTTTTTTCAATATTATTTCAAAAAGTCTGCGTCACTAAAGATATTATTTAAATCACTATAATTAACCAAGAAAAATAGTAAAAATATACAATGTACATACGAGATCTTGATAATGAACTCTTATGCAATGAATGCCACGTTTCTGATCTTGTTCCAACGCTTAGAGAATAATTGATTCAGACAGCAGCAGTGATATGCTAGTCCTCATCATTTTCATCAGAATTGTGATGATACAAATACTACGTGATTCATGTCAGGTTATGCTCTGTGTGTATCATTTCAGGTCTGGCTCTGTATCAGTTCAAAAAAAAAGGCAATCATACTATTCTGGAATAGTAGGACTGGAATAGTATTATAGTGCACAAATCCTTCCCCTACGTCAACATTTCATTCGCTGTCCAATGAAAGAAGGGTGACGTAAGAGAAGGATGAGGATGAAATTGGATATTGTTCATTATGGAGAGAAGAAAAAAAATTAATATTCGGTAGTTTCGGACAAGAAACTCGAAAATCGAAATAAAATATCGGCAAATGCCTAATAAAATAATTGAAATCATAGGTTATTTCTAACCCAACCTCATATCTCGACAATAAGCAAAATAAATTAGAAAATGAAATAAAATAAAATTGATTTTGTAAAATTAAAACTTAATGGTATTATAAATATTTATGACTGAAGAGATTATTTTCATTCCAATTTCATCAGTTAATTTGAGTAATACTCGAACGACTTATGGCGAAGAACATTTCCCTAAAGACGGTAATACAAAGATAATGAAGTGTATAGCAGTAAAGAAAGATACTGATTAACCGTAGCCTCGATGTGCATGTTTCTTTAATTTTTACGACAGTTTAATACCATTAACAACATGCAATTACCTCGAAAATGTGTGGCCTATTCAAACAAACTTCCATTTGCACACAAGAGGACTAATTAAAACAATCTTATAAGATGAGATAAATTTCATAATTACGGAGGTAAGCGGCTTTGAGAACACAAACAACACTATTTGGCCTCTACGTTGACGAAACAAAGCGAAAGTTATTAAAACGAAGTGAATATCCAGCAAGTGGGTTATCTAACGATGAGCCGTTTGCAATTACGTAAATAACTACGAGTCGTAAAGGGCATGCATTATCTGCTTTCTGAAGTAACATGAACAATATACAAAATAAACACGTTATGAATTGAATTAATCAACTCCACGGATGTGTAATTTGGTAGCACATTAAACAACAAATTAGAAAGCTGTTAAAAATGATAGCTCAAATAAAGTAATCATCCATATTCTAGTGAAATTAGAGTAGTTTTTCAATGTGAACGATTCTGCTTTCTCATTTACGTCTTTTGAGTTAAGCCGAGATAAACGATTTAATTCATAAAAGTGTTATATCCAATTAATGTATGATTAAGGAACAATCCGGAAAGCAGACAAAATCGAAATGGAGGAAGTGGGATTGTCCTGTTAAGTTAGATTTCTCGATTTCAGAAATAATCTACTAGAATAGAATTTTAGTACACATTTCTCGGCGTTTTAACAATGTTAAGCATAATTCTGGAATAATTATAAATTCCGAAATATTATCTTAAATTTTAGGAATTTTGTAAAGACTTACGTTTACTATTCCTTGGAAAATGCAAGCAGTGTAACTGCCAGAATATTGCAGTGACATGAGCATGTAGGGGACCATACCTGAAAAAGATAAGAAAATATTGAGATAAGTAACATGGAAGTATCGTTACAAAATACGTCATGATTTCCAGAACATGTAAGCAACCACAGGTGAATTACAAACTTGTACAATTTTAATGCAATGCATTCATTTTTTTCAAATGTTGCATAATAAGACAAGCTGGTGTGCACTGCTACCAGAAGGGAAAAGCTGTATTCCAGCAAGCAGCTAAAAACTAAAAGGAAAAAGTATTTCAAAGTATTACAATTTTGGCTTCAATTTCAATTAAGAAATATTTGTATAAACTTCAATTTATAGCTTCAATTTTATATTTGCAACAATTACGCATATGTCCAAGTACACAACTCTTTATACTGAGCAACATAGCAAAATTTTCTCCAGAATTCATATTTAAATCTTGTTTCGAGCGAAATCTTAATAATTTTTCTTGGATATGCAACAAAGATATATCGAATAAAAGAATGTTAAGTTTATTTACATTTTGAAGAAAGGAAAATTTACACGTCACAAAATGTATTACATTTTCTCTTGGTGTTAAAATGTTTTGATACGCTGCTTCTAATTTTTACGGATACTCATATTATACTGTAATACACCCTTTAACCTGTGTGTTACTTCCATTATTACTTGTGTTATTTCTACTATTACTTTATTATTGCTTAAATTATTTCTATTATTACTTCCGTTCTATTATTATCAATCATTATCCTAAAATGAAATAAGATCTTCTGTAGGCTGGCATTGCGCCCAGGGCCCTTGGCCACAAAATGATAATTCATCAGAGAAGGCAATACGATGCGGAGACTTAATCTCTATCTGGCAGTAAGTAGTACCCACAAAGGAAAGCACTAGGAAACATTATTACTATTGTGAAACCATTAAAACAATGTCTTCACGTCGGTAGCCCAGTCAATAAATAAATTTGAAGCCGCTACAACGCGCTCAAGGGCACGCGCCGAAGCGTCCACCAGAGCAACTGCGGCGGTCACGCGTTGTCGGCACCGCCCTCCTCCGCGCTCCCACCCCCGCCCCGCCCGCGCCCCGCCCCGCGCTTCGCCCCGCGCCCCGCCTCGCGCCCCGCCTCGCGCTCCGCCCCGCCTTGCGCCCCACCTCGCGCTCCGCCCCGCGTCCCGCGCCCCGCCCATCGCCCCACCCCTCGCCACGCCCCTCGCCACGCCCCTCGCCACGCCCCTCGCCCCGCGCCCCGCCCATGCCCCGCGCCCCGCCCATGCCCCGCGCACCGCACCGCGCACCGCCCCGCCCCTCTGACCACCGGACCGGAAAATTCTAGGATTCGAGTACCGACAAAGGCAGCTCTCTAGCACGTGCCGAAAAGTCTAAGTCGAATTCAGCCTCTATGTACACAATTCTAGCGGCCGGCTGCTCTTGTAGGTAGTTTTCTGTAGTTTCTCCGCTCAACACCAGAGCAGTTCCCTATCAAACGGGCCACGGTCCGCACGCAATCTTTCCTTCCACTTCCTTGTATCCGCATCCCTACCTACACTACCAGACACACTGGGAGACCTGTCGGAAGCTTAGAGGTCGTCCCGGCTGTGGCGGTGCCATGTAGGTACCTGGCTGGGGCAAAAAATCTCGGGAAGCCGAGTGTAGTTCGGTACCGGATCTCGCCATCCAACGGGGAGATCACCGCCACATCCCACGGAAAGAATGCGCACCATACTTACGGGACTAATAACCATAGCAGTTAGGGCACCCCGAAACACGGAATAATTAACCAATGAGGCGGCACAGGAATTGGGGCGAATGAGACGCCCAGACCCTCGATCCACAACTGAGGCGCCCGCATTGGCAGACGCGGCCGCGCATACGGATTCCCCAGCACGCAGTCGGGCAGGCGGACTCCCCTCTGGATCGACGCCTAGAAAGTAGATTGCTCCCTTTTCTTTTCGGTTGAAGCAATCTTCCGGTTTTGCTCCAACAAACGAACGGGGGCGAAGCCTTTTGGAGGAAATCCGGTAAAATCCCTTGAAAAGGCGCGCGAACCTTGATAACTAAAGATGTTCTAAGGTTGAATTATTGTTTAGTACAACATTTGTTTATATTTATTGAACACTGTGTACGAATCTAAGTAAAATTAAATACACAATGTGGAAATAAAGTACTTTTAATATCTATAATAATTAAATTGGACGTTTCTGAGAAAGTTGTTATGAAATGCTCGAAGTCTGTAACCAGAAAATCAATGCCCAAATCGTTATTTCATTCCTGTCGTCTCTCTTTCAGTAAGGTATGTGCGGTATTTTAAGCTCTTGATTAATTAGAAAGTTCTGACGCCGTGATACAACTAAGATGATGACATGATGCAACAAGCAGACGAACGACGACATTCCATAAAGGCTCTTATTTAAGACACTTTGATTCATGGGTGTTTTTTTCTCCGCCAGTTGCTGTGGCTGCCGACACTGCTGAGAGAGAAGTAGTCGACTCGTTTCTCACTACTTAACAACACTTGTCGACCCACTAAAACGAATCTAGGCTCCGTGTTGCACGGAGCTTATCTAAATTAAAAGAGTTGTGCGCGCATGCCAATCTTCTTGCTGCCACTTTAATTACCGGGAGTCCAGAAGCAGATCACAATTTCTGTGCCAACAACAGACGACGAAACCGCAATGGAGGCGGACCAGCAATTACACGAGGGCTTCCCGGTGATGTCAACCGCAGGGCCCACGCGTTTGACCCCGGCGGCTCGCTCTGGCTCGCCGTCCTCGGCGTTCTCGCCGTCCGCTGTCCCCACAGCAACTCAAACTCCCTCTCCCGATTGCGCTCCCGTCCTCTGCCTGCGGTTCAGAACGCCGCCACCTCCACCTCGCCCGTCCTCGCCCTTTAAGCCGTTCTTTTGTGCGTCTGACAGGACACGTGAACCATCGCAAGGCAGACTTTAGCGATGCTTTATTTTTATTTTTGAAGCTTGCACTTTGATTACTCACAAAAATTATTGATTGTGTAAAAGAAAACTAATTATTTTTTCTTGTAAATATATAAAAGAAAGTGAATGTGTAGAACAATTTCTCTGAAGTAAACTCCTTGAAATGAACCCTTAAATCATTGTAATTAAACGCTCCAATCACAAATAATTTATTAAAGATGCACTTAGAAAATGAGAAAATTTCACGTCAGAGATATTTTCCTTTTAATGGTATACCTTCTTACGGTTCTTTGGGGGTTATGACACCTCTACATCGCGGTTGTTGTTTGTTGGTTTTGTATTTACTTTATTCGTGCGGTTAACGCTTAACGCGTGCCTCACCATTTTCTCTTGATTTCCGAATAAGTAGTAAAAACTCCCATTGTAGTATGTCCATAACAAAACTGGTTCAGAAGGCCCTGAAAGTGTAATTAGAACGTCATTGTAAATGGACCTTTATTACTAATTTTACACTAATGTGCAACACGAACCTCATATGAGTTCACGGAAAACAAGACCTTGTTAAACATATGATTCTTAATCAGCTTACTATTTTCACTCCTCTGACGTTTTTTAAAACTGCCCTCCCCTTACTAGCTTCTCATACCATATATTGAGGTCATTGCAATGCCACATTTCAAGTTCAGAAAAAAACCGAAATGCTCCCCCCTCTCGTCGTGAAACTGCCCCACTGAGAAACCATCCACCACTCGCTTCATCCCGACGGATCTACTTCCGAACTGCCCGCGACACGCCTGTCCTGCCTTCCCTCGACAAGAAATTTTCAAAACGATGTTTTTGTAGTTTCACATTTCGGCGCCAGATCTCAGCTGGCGGCGGCGACGGCGGCAGAAGCATCTCCCGTTGAACGAAATACGTCACCCGCACAGCTCGAGTGAGTTTATATTCGGATCTTTTTATTCGGCCTTTTTCCGCCTGTGACGTACCGGGCGCGGCGTCTGCGTTGCGTGACCCGTCGCCCGCCGGAGGGACACGCCCCCTCACGCGGGGCGAGACACCCTCCGCGCAGGGGTCGACAACCTCCTCCCTCGGAGGGCGCAACGCCCACACACGGCTCTCTGGGAGTTATCGAAGGACGTGCTCGCCAGCCCTCCGACCTGCCAGCTCGCCGACAAACCCCTCCGTGAAAACAATTCTCTAGGAACTTTTGCAAAAACGCTTGATGCATTTTTGAAGAAAAAATAGGTATTTTAGGCTGTACGTTTTAAAACCGTTTAATGCATTTTTATGCGTTGTAAAACCGCTTTATGCATATTTACATAGTTTAGGCCGTACGTTTTTTTAGCAGTACGCTCTGAGATATTTTGGCCAAAACGGCAGCCATCACGACAGAGACACAGCTCGTTCCGGATAGCCTAGACTAGGCATTTTAGGCATTTCATGACACAGGCTGTACGATTAAATGTTACTCAAAATATTTTTCACGTCTCGTGTAACTATTTTAAACGCTGAACACAAGATTCAGTTAAAAAACAGCATGCATGTCAATTCATATCGATTAAATTTACTCTTTGCAGCGAATGGTTACTAATTTAGATCCATGTGCAACGGATATGAACGCCGGACATTTAATAAATTTCAAAACATCTTATATTTAATATTTTCATTACTGTTTTTTAAAATTTAAACAAGGATTCTACGAATTTTTCGACAGTTAACTTCGAAATGTCAGCTCAGAGTTCATAAAAATGCAGTTGTACTCTATTGCCAAGTCGTACCGAGTGACGCTAAATATTTTGTAAAGAAAAAGGTAGAAAGAAGAAATCTGAATGGCATATTGAGGATATCTTTGATTGAATCTGACATCGGTGATTCTTTGTGCAACCTTTATACTCAAATTAGACAAATTCAATAAGTGTAATTATTATTATTATTATTATTATTATTATTATTATTATTATTATTATTAGTTTAAGGAAATATGGAGAAAAATCGAGCCCACCTCGGGCTCCGATCTCTAACTCAAACGATTATAAGTATCATGATAATTTCGTAATTCTCAATCAAGCGGCAACACTTCTTTCAAGCCATCACATATTTGGATCTGAATACAAAAGTGTAATATTTTAATCTGGCTTACTATCATACAGGACGCACCACCACGCAGTATCAATTGCATGGAAAAACTTACGTCCTGACCCCCTCCCCCCAGGTGCGTGTATTAATTAAACTTCGCGTGCTCTGTGGCGACTGACAAGAGAGTGAGATTTCGCAACTACAGCTGCGAACAGGACAACACGCATGCATGAGGGCAGTTCTTTATTATTAAAGGGGTTGTCTACATAATTCTTCGGGATTATGTAGCAAGTAAAAAGTTCGCGACAATGACTGCGCGCTTATCGTTTTCAACACAGTTAAAGAAGCAAATTGCAACTAGTTTCTGATAACGCAATACATCATCTCCTGGTTGTATTACATGTCGAAAGAATGCTAAATCAATGTAAATATATCAGACATTAAGTGCATTTTCAAATAAACGTAAATTCCATAGTGAGTTTACGTGTACACAATTATAAGGTATTAAAGGGAATAATGCGTTTCAGTTAGTTAACATCAAAATTAAATTACACATGCAGCTGCATTTTCAGTAATAATTTTCATTAAATGTTTCAATTGTGCCTACTAATCGTACACATAAAATTTGCGTCACACAGCCCATCGTAAATAAGGATATAAAGACTTTTATTTTCATTTGTGTAATTATACATTAAGCTTCGCAATAGGTTCACACAATATTATATACCTACAATACATTAGTGTTCTGTTGCCCTGTTTGACGTTAAATTGAAACGTTCAATAAAACATAACTTATTTGCAACCGCTCTAAATTTATTTAAGTAATATTCGCAACGTATAATTAGAAGTAATTAAATTAATATTAGTCACAGTGTTTCTGAAAAATGAATAAAATAAACATTTAAGACATTAATTTTATTTCCCCTGTTCACATTCACATTAAATTAATCAAGTTTTGCGAAATTGCAGTTTTACTAAGGTGACCAATCCTAAGGTGACCGATCCACCTTTAGGGATGATGTCCTCCTTTTGTCGGTTCGGTCGTTCCTCAAAAAGTGTCCTTTCTTTCATATTTTAAAAACTAAAGTGTTGAACAAGTATTAATGAATTAATCAAGTGAAAAATCAAGATTGAATGTTGATATGCTAGCTGCAGCACTTACCGTAAAATACAATATAACGGATATTTCGTGCTCCGTAATTTCCAATATATTGTTAGAAAATCATATATTGACAGAAATATTCATTCAATGGAAAAATACCTGTTTAATTAATTAAAAGGGATGTAAGCATAATTAGTATATTTTTGTTTGAATTAATACAATGTTTTATTTATTTACGTCGGACTTTTTTCTTGAAGTTTTCGTCGTCCTTTTCATTGTAAACAAATTGGTCACCTTAGTTTTACACCAATAAAAATATGCCTTTCATAAAATTTGTTTCAAACATTTGTAGAAAGTAGTCGCAAGTGAAAACAAATGTTGGCACCAAAGTATTGAATTGAAGTGGAACACATTTCACAATAATGGTATTTGCATTTCAGCATTTTCTAAGGTAATTAAATAACATATTCATTCAATCGGTATACAATATACGGAAAAATATCAATGAAAACGTATTGACGATGTAATGTATTTTTCTGAGAAGACATTCGTATTGAAACAAACAAAATGCAGCTAAGAAAAAGGTTTCAACATGTGTGTATGTGTGTGATTGAAAGAGAGAGATTGAGATAGGTTAGAGAGAGAGAGAGAGAATGATATGCGAATGGAGCGAAATCCATTGACTCATAAAAGTAATGTATTAATGTCTAATTAATATCATTAATGTTTAAAAATTATTGGGAATGTCATCTGATCCTTTACCGAAACTCGAATCCAAAATATCTAACCATAACTCCAACCCTAAAGGTCTGAAGGCAGCCGATGGTGAGAAAGGAATACATGGATGTGCTGGTAGCAGAGGTCATTGATCGGCGTTGCAGTGTCGTCAGATGGCCCAGTTCCGAAAGACGCTAAAAAATACATGCGCGGCCTGGGGACACCTCTGAAACCGACGAGGTCGTTGTTTGCGCATGCACGTGATCTGCCCGACCTGGCCAAAGGCGCGGGACACGATCGAAGTAGAATGCTATATTTCCAGGACAATATTGCAGGATGAATGGGGCCAAAAAGGGAATTGAATGGCATGAAAAGCAATATTGCAAGATAAGGAAAACTCTAATGTGTCGAAATAACGTGCAAAATTAGACAAAATTGGGAACTGAAATGCAGACAAAATCAGTAATTTAAAGGTAATCAGATAAAAAAATCTATAAGTATGTTTAATTACAAAATGTGTACGAATTTGAACAGTCCAAAAGAAGTTATCGAGGAGATGCTGAAGTGAGCCAGATATACTGCATACGAAGAAATTAGAATAAAGTAGTTTCATCTGCAAGAAAAGCAATTACGCATCACATTAAAAAATTGAAGGAAAAATACAATTTTTAAAGGAATAAAATAAATTAGACGCATGACAAATTTTTAATAAACTCCTAAAGAAAATTAAACAATAAATGAAAATGTTGCAGAACAAGAAAGGCCTATGAAGGCGCCTCTGAAAACTGCGAAGAACTTCTAGGGGGAAGCTAGTAGCAGCTGCTAAGGGGAAGATGTAGAGTTGAAAGCACAAAGTCGAAAGCTCTGCGACTGCTCACACAGCAGCTTTAAAAAAAAGCATTCAAACTTACTAAATCAAATTTTCCGGGAGAGAGGAAGTTGCCCTTTTGTCTCCACCTAACGATGTGCTGTAGAGTCGGAAGAAGAAAAGGAAACACGAGGACGCTGGCATCGTGAAAAGCACCAAAGAACAACATAAAATATTCCTCACAGGAAGAAAAAAAAATACAATAACAATGCTGGAGAAATGCTGTCTTAAGAAAAAACTCGCGTATTCTGAAACATGGAGTTGCTGAAGCAACAACCTTAACAGCAAATATATAAAATATATAAAAGATACGTAAACGGCGTTCTCAGACAAATCTAAAGAAAAAGGAAACGAGGAGAGTCAGGAATTAAACAAAAAAGACGAGGCGATAATGACGTACACACCACGCAGTATTGTTAGCACCAAACCAGCTTTTCTTTTTTTTCAAAATAAGACCAACTAAAAGTCTTAATTGTTTTTAAAATATTGCTTATTAACAATAATTACGTCAGAGAAAAATTGAAAGTTTACGTAACGATAAGATGAGCAATACTACAATGCAGGGGTGTATTTTTCTTGAAGTTTATTCATTATATGTAATAATATATTTTCCACGTCTTCAAAGCACATGGATCTAACCGGAGTCTTCACAAACTCGAAGTTATAAGTCACGCACGCAGCTACCTTTTACTTCAGGGACCCTTCACATGCTCTCCATTTCCCGCAGCCACAGACGCGCGGGAATTCCACCACGGCATTTCGCTCCGGAGCGTCCATTAACAAAACACCCTACAGAGGGCAGCATTGGAGGGCTACAGTGGAGAGTGGTCACGATCGGAGCGGAAGCGACAAGACGGAGAGGTGGGGAAGACGGAAAGGCGAGAGGCGGAGGAACCACGAGCAGGATTGGGAGAGAAGGGCAGGAGAAATAAGAGAAAGGATTGAGTGGGACGGAATGGAATGGAGTCGGACAGAGTGCTCAGGAACGGGCTAAGTGTGGGGTAAGAATGGGGGAGGGGAAGATGAGACCCAGACAGGGTTGGGAAAGGAAAAGGCTGGGCAGGGAAAATGTTGGTGATACACAGAGGGCATGGCGAAGGCCGGCAGGAGCAAGGAAAATGGTGGCGTGGAGGACGAAACGCACGGAGTCGACGTACAATTCAGGGCGAATGAGGATAACGTCCTGATTGGGGAGAATGTACATTATGGCGGGGTCGAGAATAACGTGGTGCGTGGGGAGAACGAGTAATGGGTGACCGGGAACGTTGGGAAGGGTTGGAAGAACGAGGAAGTCGGGGAGATGGGGAGAACGGAGAGAACGAAGAGGCTAGAGAGGAAGGTGAGGAAGGGAAGTCCAGGATGACGAGACCCACACAGACGTCGAGGAGAGCAGGCGAGGCGAGACGAAATGGGGCAAAGTGCGGCGGGGCTGGCAGAGGCGGGCGAGAGGCGCCGTGGCGGGGCGAGGGCGGCCCCCTGTTTACCCGCGCGGGGCGTTCCGGGAAGATTTCTCTGTTATTTATACAGCGCGCCGCTCCTTCCTGCCCCTCCGGCCGGCGCCGCTGGCTGCCGCCGGCTCGGTGGGATCGCGGCCGACTGTTTTATTGCCGCGGGCGACGCCGGGCGCCGCGGCGTAAATCTCGCGCCCGCGCGCCAGGTCGTGCCGCCGCCGCTGCCGCCGCCCCGCAGATAAATCCGCCCTCGTTTGAGTCCGCGAGCGCCCCGCGGTGGCGGAGATGGACTCGGATCGAGTGTCCGACGATTAAAGTCACCCGGAGTGCTACTCGGTAAGGGAACTAACTTCGGCTAAGATGGAATAGGTGTTGCTGCTGTTTATATTCTGGGTTCCAGTGCTCACAGGGAAGTATTGTGATATTATAAGGTTTTGTAAAAGACGGCTTATGTTTGATTTTTTTTACGAGAATGTATATGTATGCACTGTCACACTCTCTTCTCTGTGGTTCTGATTTCCGAAGCAATGCATTTATTCAATTTCATGTATGAGAATAAACGGTTTCGGACACAATTCAAATTCATATTTGTGTGTCGTTCTCCCCATGCACCACGTTATTCTCGACCCCGCCATAATATACATTCTCCCCAATCTGGACGTAATCCTCATTCGTCCTGAATTGTACGTTGGCTCCGTGCATTTCGTCCACCACGCCACCATTTTCCTTGCTCTTCCCGGCCTTCGCCATGCCCTCTGTGTATCACCAACATTTTCCTTAAGCCAGCCCTGTCTGACTCTCACCTCCCCCTCCCCCATCCTTACCCCACACTTAGTCCATTTCTTAGCACTCTGTCCGACTCCATTCCATTCCGTCCCACCCCATCCTTTCTCTTATTTCTCCTGCCCTTCTCTCCCGATCCTGCTCCTGGTTCCTCCGTCTCTCGCCTTTCCTTCTTTCTATATCGAAAATATTGTACAAGACATAGCAATTTGTAAAACCTGTAAAAATATTCTCGTTTTCCTTCAACATGAATACTTTATTTCAATTATAGAGATGCTATTCAGGAGAAAATTGGAACGATTTGCGGAATGAAAAGATGTAGATGCATATTTTCTTAATTGACAAGCGCATATACGAGGTGAGAGAATTATTGCCAGGTTCAGAATACAGCTGAGGTGCAATTCATTGATTAACGTTTTAAATGCTTCTTTTCCTATCCTTTCATAATTCAGAATTAATATACGCAAACACTAATGAGTTTCCGATATCTAACATTAGTAGCATTCTTTCAAATATCGAGTGTAGTTCAGATAACATGAATTAGAGCTGCTACAAAAAGCTTAAAGTTTGTCCTAACACAAGTTTGTTTTTTACTCTATGCGCTTTATTAATAATGCATAAAATATCTTTGATATCACCCTTGATCCACAGAGAAAATGTTTTTTATGCCAATGCAGATTATCTCCGCCCGTCTTTCGCTATTTCCTCCACAATAAATAAATATTTCGAAACTTAATAATAACTCTTCTCGATCAACGGTTCGGCGAGATATCGACAGACCTTCTCCTTCTGGCTAAGCAAATCACGGTATAAATATTTATGTTTCTCCCTAGCCCTCGCCCTAATCGAATGACGTCAGCGAAAGGGAAGATGATGGGAATCGATCGACAACCGGCGATAACGATCTGCGCCGAGTCCCGTCGGCCGCTTACCGCTTACTTATCACGGCGACGTCCTAATGAGCGCTGCCAGCCCCGAGGCGCGCCCGGGCGGTAATCAACGTCAGCCGCGACCCGTGGATATTTGTCGGCGTCGAAGAAGCCATACGTCTCGATCAATGATGGCAATTGAAGCGGCATCCAAGTCATCTGCTAATCCTGAGGTTCGCCGCTTGCGAAATCTTCTCGGGTGTCATTAGGCTGCTACTCAAAGGAAATAAACTAATATCTAGCTCACAATAAAGGGTGGTGTGGCTCACAATAATCTCAAACTGTGTAAATAAATAATTGACAAGCATTTGTACCATCGAGCACGTCCGCATATTGAAAACTTGTATCATCTCTATTAAAGTAATTAAGTGGTACGTCAAAACATCAAAGAAGTATTAGTTTCACTAACTCACTACTGCTAATATTAAAAAAACATGCTATTTCCCTATTAAATGTACTAGATTGGAAAGTATGATATGTTAATGAAGGTCAATGTTTGAACAAACAGGAATATTCACTCAAATATTTTCCTGAGAATTATAACACTATTTGTACTCTGATGTTTCAATATGACACGAGGACTTACGACATATAAGTAGTTCGAAAGATCATCGAAAATCAATTTTTCATCACAAAACAACAAAACTACTCATAATAGAGCGATTCTATTAGTTATGTATCACAAGAATACTGAATACTTGTGCATGTAAATTTCACCCAAATAATCCTTTAAAAATTGATTATGAGACGTTTCTTCCATGTCACGAGTCAGAATTGACATTTACTCTCTCTTAAAGAAAGACTTACAATCACTATTCCAGAAAGAACATGGAGGACTAATTTCGAGGACTCATCCTCTTGAGCCGAGATACGCAGCAGGAGATTCCTTCGAAAGCTGACTTAAAGTCCCGTGGCGGGCGGGGGGGGGGGCGATTGATGCGTTTCCCTGATCCCTCTGCGCACGCGCGTGCGTGGGCCCCTTCCGGACAGCATTCCTTCGCTCCCCGGCCGCGCTCTCCCGGCGCGAGAGGGTCCGAGGACCACCAACTTTCCCCGGCGGCGGCGGCGGCGCGCGAGATAACGCAGGGCGGCGCGTGGAAATGCTAGGAGGGGTGTGGGCGAGCGCTGTTCCGCGCGCTCACTTCGGCGCGAGTTCCAGAAACCACGACGAAGACGCCGCCGCGCCGCCCCGCGCCTCCGCTCGCGCGCCCTCCAACAAACTTCGCGCGCCTCAGCCGCCGCAGCCCCCGCCTGCTCGCTCGCATTCCCTGCAATCTGCCGCCGCCATCGTCACCGCCGCCCCCCTCCTCGTCACCGCCGCCCCCGTCCTCGTCACCGCCGCCCCCGTCCTGGTCACCGCCGCCATCGTCCTCGTCACCGCCGCCCCCGTCCTCGTCACCGCCGCCCCCGTCCTCGTCACCGCCGCCCCCGTCCTCGTCACCGCCGACCCCGTCCTCGTCACCGCCGACCCCGTCCTCGTCACCGCCGACCCCGTCCTCGTCACCGCCGACCCCGTCCTCGTCACCGCCGCCACCGTCCTCGTCACCGCCGCCACCGTCCTCGTCACCGCCGCCCCCGTCCTCGTCACCCGCCGCCACCGTCCTCGTCACCGCCGCCACCGTCCTCGTCACCGCCGCCATCGTCCTCGTCACCGCCGCCACCGTCCTCGTCACCGCCGCCACCGTCCTCGTCACCGCCGCCCCCGTCCTCGTCACCGCCGCCCCCGTCCTCGTCACCGCCGCCATCGTCCTCGTCACCGCCGCCACCGTCCTCGTCACCGCCGCCATCGTCCTCGTCACCGCCGCCCCCGTCCTCGTCACCGCCGCCCCGTCCTCGTCACCGCCGCCATCGTCCTCGTCACCGCCGCCCCCGTCCTCGTCACCGCCGCCATCGTCCTCGTCACCGCCGCCATCGTCCTCGTCACCGCCGCCACCGTCCTCGTCACCGCCGCCACCGTCCTCGTCACCGCCGCACCGTCCTCGTCACCGCCGCCACCGTCCTCGTCACCGCCGCCACCGTCCTCGTCACCGTCGCCACCGTCCTCGTCACCGCCGCCACCGTCCTCGTCACCGTCGCCACCGTCCTCGTCACCGCCGCCACCGTCCTCGTCACCGCCGCCACCGTCCTCGTCACCGCCGCCACCGTCCTCGTCACCGCCGCCACCGTCCTCGTCAACCGCCGCCACCGTCCTCGTCACCGCCGCCACCGTCCTCGTCACCGCCGCCACCGTCCTCGTCACCGCCGCCACCGTCCTCGTCACCCGCCGCCACCGTCCTCGTCACCGCCGCCACCGTCCTCGTCACGCCGCCACCGGTCCTCGTCACCGCCGCCACCGTCCTCGTCAACCGCCGCCACCGTCCTCGTCACCGCCGCCACCGTCCTCGTCACCGCCGCCACCGTCCTCGTCACCGCCGCCACCGTCCTCGTCACCGCCGCCACCGTCCTCGTCAACCGCCGCCACCGTCCTCGTCAACCGCCGCCACCGTCCTCGTCACCGCCGCCACCGTCCTCGTCACCGCCGCCACCGTGCCTCGTCACCGCGCCACCGTCCTCGTCACCGCCGCCACCGTCCTCGTCAACCGCCGCCACCGTCCTCGTCAACCGCCGCCACCGTCCTCGTCACCGCCGCCACCGTCCTCGTCACCGCCGCCACCGTCCTCGTCACCGCCGCCACCGTCCTCGTCACCGCCGCCACCGTCCTCGTCACCGCCGCCACCGTCCTCGTCACCGCCGCCACCGTCCTCGTCACCGCCGCCACCGTCCTCGTCAACCAGCCGCCACCGTCCTCGTCACCGCCTGCCACCGTCCTCGTCACCTGCCGCCACCGTCCTCGTCACAGCCGCCACCGTCCTCGTCACCGCCGCCACCGTCCTCGTCACCGCCCGCCACCGTCCTCGTCACCGCCGACCCCGTCCTCGTCACCGCCGCCACCGTCCTCGTCACCGCCGCCACCGTCCTCGTCACCGCCGCCACCGTCCTCGTCACCGCGCCACCGTCCTCGTCACCGCCGCCACCGTCCTCGTCACGCCCGCCACCGTCCTCGTCACCGCCGCCACCGTCCTCGTCACCGCCGCCACCGTCCTCGTCACCGCCGCACCGTCCTCGTCACCGCCCGCCACCGTCCTCGTCACCGCCGCCCCCGTCCTCGTCACCGCCGCACCGTCCTCGTCACCGCGCCACCGTCCTCGTCACCGCCGCCACCGTCCTCGTCACCGCCGCCACCGTCCTCGTCACCGCCGCCACCGTCCTCGTCACCGCCGCCACCGTCCTCGTCACCGCCGCCACCGTCCTCGTCACCGCCGCCACCGTCCTCGTCACCGCCGCCACCGTCCTCGTCACCGCCGCCCACCGTCCTCGTCACCGCCGCCCCCGTCCTCGTCACCGCCGCCACCGTCCTCGTCACCGCCGCACCGTCCTCGTCACCGCCGCCACCGTCCTCGTCACCGCCGCCACCGTCCTCGTCACCGCCGCCACCGTCCTCGTTCACCGCCGCCACCGTCCTCGTCACCGCCGCCACCGTCCTCGTCACCGCCGCCACCGTCCTCGTCACCGCCGCCACCGTCCTCGTCACCGCCGCCACCGTCCTCGTCACCGCCGCCACCGTCCTCGTCACCGCCGCCACCGTCCTCGTCACCGCCGCCACCGTCCTCGTCACCGCCGCCACCGTCCTCGTCACCGCCGCCACCGTCCTCGTCACCGCCGCCACCGTCCTCGTCACCGCCGCCACCGTCCTCGTCACCGCCGCCACCGTCCTCGTCACCGCCGCCACCGTCCTCGTCACCGCCGCCACCGTCCTCGTCACCGCCGCCACCGTCCTCGTCACCGCCGCCACCGTCCTCGTCACCGCCGCCACCGTCCTCGTCACCGCCGCCACCGTCCTCGTCACCGCCGCCACCGTCCTCGTCACCGCCGCCACCGTCCTCGTCACCGCCGCCACCGTCCTCGTCACCGCCGCCACCGTCCTCGTCACCGCCGCCACCGTCCTCGTCACCGCCGCCCCGTCCTCGTCACCGCCGCCGATTTATTTACGTTTTCACCTTCACATTCGATTAGCCCACTGCACTTTCACCAATTTGTTTGTTCACTCTCACATCTTTTAACAGTACTCCTTCTCTACCTTCTCGGCCACCACCGCCGCTGCCACCTCCGGCAGAATACCGCTGCCGTACACGTAAGAGTACTGCTATACACCATTCTTCGATCATGGTACTTTTGCTTCGAGTACATTCCCGCCCCCTGAACCTCCTCGTTATGCCCCATTTTCTCTATGACGTCATCTGCATTCAGCACATGTAAAACTTTCCAACCACCCATCAACCTCAGGGATCGCCTTCATCTCGGCCTCCTAATCCGTGAAAAAATTATCTATTATCACCTTCGCCACAGACACCGTGATATCCAATCTGCATCGGCTACACTTCTCTACGAGTATTCCTCAAAATTCACAGCTCTTCCTCGCAAACACAGAACATACATTTACTCGGAATGTACTCGTTCATTCGTCTGCATCTCTTAGTCTATCATATTGATTAAATGATCACAGGTGTTGTCATTGCTAACAATGTTCACCTGTTCAATCACACGTGATCATTTAATTTTAAATGCCAATAACATTTCACCACTAAACCACTATCATATTGGCTAAAGTTTTTGAAAGTATGGAGTTTGAAGGGAATCCTACTGTTCATGAAACTTAATTATTGATTTATTTCAAATTCTTTGAGGGTAGACACTCTTGTAGTTTTAATGCTAACTTGAAGGCCAGTCTATCTATCGAGCGACTGAAATTCTCAAGTGTGCACTGGGCCTTACGTATCGCATACAACGAAATAAGGAGACAGCGGTGCAGCACGGACGTCTACGCCAACGACAGCACCCGTGAAAACCTAACAACTCGCACCCCCGTCCCCGTCGGCATGACCCGCAGCCGCCTTGCATCTCCCTCCTCCACGACCATCCCCCTCCCCCCGGCCGGAGCTGGCTGCTGGCAGCGCGCGGGCGCGGGAGCGGGGGGCGGGGCGGCTCGGAAACTCGCGGCGGATGCGAGGGTGGCGGAGTAACGAAGTTGCGCCGCGCCGCAGCCCCGCAGCCCAGGAGGGTGGGGGTGGAGGCGGAGGGCGGCGGCGGCGCGTCCACGCGTGTGCCTCTCATCGCAAGGGCAAGCAAGGGCTCAGCACCCTCATCTTACGAGCTTCACAAGAGCTCTAGCTCGCAAGTGCTCTAGCTCGCAAGTGCTCTAGCTCGCAAGAGCTGTACTTTTTCTCGGAATATGATTTCGCTTTTTCTTAACCTCTCTCCCCGATTTCTGTTCATGTGAATTTCGATTGTAATGTAATTGTAAGCTTGTAAAATTGTAAGCTTGTTTTTAAGGAACCGTATGTGTGAAAGCCATTTCCCGAAAATTGATTTTAGGATCAAACACTAAAGGGATAATGTGAGACATTCTGTTAGCATGTCTTGCAAACATTTCCTTTGTTCTTTATTCATGAATAACTTGCTGAACTTTACAGCCCTTGTTCATGAGCCGTTTGTTATGCAGTTCAATCAGACTTCCCGCATTACATCTTCTCAAGATGCCGTTTTTTTCTGTGAACTCTGTAGTCGTCCCACAACTACCTAGTACTGAACCCCTCATCTCTTCTCACAAGAATTCCCTTCGATATTCCGCCTCCCTCTTCAAAATTCTCGCTACAATTCCCTCTTATCCCCACGTGTTAGACGCCTGCACGCTCCCTGTTTACTCTTTCCTCCTACCCGCCCAACGTCGACAGGTAGAGCGCGTTCTCATTCAAATCTGTCCGCGCACAGTAGTATTCAAATTTCCACCCTCCCACAAGAGGGCCTCCGCCCTCCCTCTTAACAGGCGTGCTCTGGCACCACACCGCGTCTCTCCACCTCTCTCCACTCTTTCCACTCCGCCCCCTGATTTCTTCCACACTGCCCCATGTTCCTCCACCCCGCCCTACATCGCTCTCCCCCGCGTTTCTCCTCCCCGCCCCACGTCTCACAACCAGCCCCCGTTTCTCAACCCCGCCCCACGTCTCTCCACCCCGCCCCCACCTCTCCGTCCCCCTCCGGCGTCCTTCCCCGCGTCCTTACCACCTCCCCCCGCGTTCCTCCGTCGAGCTTCGCATCTCTCCGCCTCGCCTACCGTCATCCGACCCGCGTCTCTCCGCCTCGCACTGCCCTGCGCCGCCGCGCCTCGCCTCATCACCCGTCCCCGTGACGCGCCCACGCCCTGCGCCCCGCGGCGGCGCCCCGCCGCGACCTCATCGAGAGCAACCGACCTGGAGCCGCCCTGTTTGTCCGCGGCCGCCATGACGTATTTTTGACCACGTACGAACACGCCCAAGAGTTACGACCGTATGCATTTTAATTACAAGCTTCTCGGGCTCTCTAAAAGAATACTGTATATCTAACGCCGACGAGCCATTGTTCTTCGTAATAATTTTCTGCGTCGTAAAGCAATCCCAAGGGTACCACTTCAGTTACCAACTGTAAACTTCTGACTTACAGGCCATAAAGATCTAAGAAGCTCGGGTATGAGCAACAAATAGCGAAGTACGTGCTTTGTACTGGTTCATTCCGCTGTTCAACATAACTTCTCACCTCATATCAAGCACCTGGTCACGTACTAAATGAGCAATGAACTTTAACAACCTCAGGTTATTGCACAATGCTGCGCTGACGACATGTGAGGATATGGTCTACTTGCATGAATAATTAACAAACATTTATGAGAATATGTTAAGTGAATGAGCAGACAAATGCAGTCAGTATTGAACACAGGTTCGATTTCATTACCTCTCAAGACCTTAACATCACCTCTATACTGCAGAAATACTGAATTTACAATTACAGCACATTACACTTGCAGTTGACGGCAGCAAAGGTTAGAAGTTCATATAAAGTAATAGCATCCATAAATCTAAAAAAATGGAAAAATTTGAATAAACCTATCAATTAACTACATCTTAATTTCCG
Source organism: Acheta domesticus (assembly GCA_031308135.1). Lineage (NCBI taxonomy): Eukaryota > Metazoa > Arthropoda > Insecta > Orthoptera > Gryllidae > Acheta > Acheta domesticus. The sequence goes on along the minus strand of JAHLJT010000631.1, from coordinate 114,943,115 downwards.
TTCGCAGATAGCACTTTTTGAGTAGGCGGCGAGCGGTATTGACCGTGCGAAGGGGGCAGCGAAGGCGGCGACCTGCGGGGGCGAACGGGCGCGGGTGGGAGGAGGGGGATGGAGGAGGGAAGGGCGCACAATGGCCCGGGGCGGAGGAGCACATGCGGCGGGCGATGAATCGCCGGATTGACAGCGCGACAATGGAAGGGAAATGAGAGTGTGCGAGGTCAAACAGAGAAGACGGAGGGCGGGCGGGCGAACGGGCGGGGGGCCGTGAGGACAAAGGGGCGGGCGCGTGCTGGCCAGCGGCGCCGCGGGGGCGGCCCTCAGCACGCGACGCGCTGCGCGGCCATGGAGGGAGTACGGCGAAGCGCCCGACGACAGGGGGAGTGTGCGAACGGTAGAGCAAGGGTACTGACAGCTGTAAGAAGATTAAGACGGCCGAGGGGCCACCAAGATAAGTTGAAGAGCTCGCGGGCAAGCTATGCCTAAATACGCAAGTTTTGAGAACACGGAGAGTAAAGGTTTAGACCAGTAGTGTCAAGGTCTCCCACTGGTGGCAGTGGCACGCCTCGCGGCACCGTGCCATGCCACGAACTTCTCTGCGCCACTAGCGTCGGGAGAGGAAACTATTAGTAACCCCGCCGTTTTTCAATAGTGATGGCGTTGTCTCTTGCGGCGGAGTTACGAACTGCGTGGAGAGGCGACTTCGTCGTGGCACTGGTGGCACGGACTCCCGCTCGTGGTATCGACCTTGGCAACACTGGTTAGACATACCATTCTGCACATTGGAGTAAAGAGCATTACTTTATAAATCACACTGCCATCTTGCGGCGAATCTTTAAAACAAAAACCCAACATCTAGATACATCTATGGGACAACGATATCTCACTAATATCTCAATTTCATCAGAAATGTGGCATATTACGTTATTACCACAAGATCTTCAATCCAAAGACATCCGAGGCGAGTACTATACATACAGACGAAGAAAAGGAAAGAAATAGGGTTGATACAGTGCAGGAATACAGAATATAAAGAAATAGTGAAATTTGGTTGTTGCTCTGTTTACAGAAATAGTGAGAAAAAGAAGATGGATGCTGTGTATTTCTGCGTTGTGAAAGTACGAACATAACTCTAATGGAAAAGAAGCTGTTTCGATCAACGTCGGCATTGGAACAGAGAAGTGAGTTTTTATGATGAGCTGTGGATGCCGGCACTTTTAAATCAGCGCTAAACAGAGTCTAAAAGAAGAAATCGCTGAAAAAAAACAACAGCAGAATTGAAGTAATGGAATGACTGAGTTACGTAGTACTTTAAATGTTGGTGACAGTTTGTCAGAGTGATGAAACGGTCAGTTTCGGCGGACAACATGCCCGAAAAAAATGACAGAATGCAGGCCCCGTTAATGCCCAGCGAATGTTGAGAAGAATGCCACATAAAAATGTAGCTTGCTTAAATGGACAAGGCAAGATGTGAGTAGCATATTTTGCGGTGATGACGCCAATGTTATGGAATAGTATACATAGATCATGTATAACGAAACAGGAACAGATTTATATAGCGAAATCGTTGTGACGGACAACCTTGGCGTTCTCGACTCGAAGGGTCGTGGGTTCGAATCCCGCTTGGGAATGATTGTTTGCTTTGGCTTGTACCATGATGGGGCTTTTCCAACAACCACAATCACCTTCATTAACGATCTTACCACTAAATTCTTACCCCTTTCTCTCTTGTGAAATTGTGATGAAGGCCAGTGTATCAGTATCCTGGCGGCCTTCCTCTTGTGGAACAACTGGAACAAACACCGATGGGCTTGCGAGCTTCGATGGTTCGAGCGTTTAAGTAACTACGTGTATTTGACTGATATGGACTTACAAGCTACATCGGTACAATGGATGAGGAGACTGATTTCAAGGGAAAGATACCTGAAGAGAGAAAAAGCCTCAGCCGGAAGAGGGATATCTACAAGAATCTAAAATGGATAATGAACATAAAGAGGAACAATGGGCTGCAGTGGTGCTGCATTGGCATCCTTAAGTCGCGCATACACAGACAATACCAGACTTTACGCTTTCCGTATGAATCGCCATAAGCCGTCGCTACGGGGGCTACCGGGAAACAACTGAATTGCGCCGTCCAAGTACTTTCAGTGGTGGTATTTCTGTGCGTGCGTTCTGGCTGTGATCTTGATTTAGTATTAATTAACCAAGAGGAGCATAGAAAATAAAAATAGGAAGGCAGAGGTAGTTTATCATTATATATCATTTTATACAATTGCACCTTGACACACCTAACCACAGAATTGACATGGCCGATTACCGTTAGTCAAAGATTCTGCCGCTAGAGGCACTGGGGTCAAACTGTATGCTTTCTACACGAAAAATTATGAACATGTTCATACTTTTTTCACGCAGAAAGCGTAAAGTCTGGACTGCACGAAGAATCTGCACGAAAATCGTACCGTGTATATCGGCCTTTACCACCGCAGCATCTTGCGTGGCGAAGAGGAAGACCACGGGCGCTGGGGGCGGCAGTGAGCGAGCGGTCAGCCAAGGCCCCTAACCGCATTTGGTGCATCGCGGGCAGCGGCAAACGCTGTTACGGCGCAAAATGAAATTGCGCTGAAGCCGGAAAAGGAACGAGGACGCGGCGAAGTGTGTGCGAGGCGAAAACCGAAAGGCGGCGCGATGGAAAAAAAGAAAAGAAAAGAAAGAAGGCGGCCGAGCGGGATGGCACCCGACCGGTTGGGAGCGGCGCGCGATGGGGGATTTTTAAGTGAATGCGCTCCAAATTCCGCTCCGCCCACTCGTTCGATTATAAAGCGGCGGCCCGTGAAAGCCCTCCTTTGTCTGTAATGACGGCCTTCATCGAAATATGAAGCGCTGATGAAGCGCTTTGGGCCCAGGCGCAAAGCGGCGGCGGCGCGTTGCGGCCCTTCGCCCCAAGTAGCCGGAACGTGGTTCGAGTCCCGTGAGGCGCCCCGCTTGTGAGAAAGGGTAAACGCTTTTTTTTCTTGTCAAATTTTGATTCAGAGATAGAAGTAATGAGGCTGACACCGTGTTGTTAATACAAAGCCCTGTTTTGCTCGGTTGGGTTTCATTATTAAACTTGACGTCGTTGCTCCATTTCTGTTTTATGGATTATTAGGGCCATAGAAATCGAACAGTTGTGAAGGTAAATGTGTCGGCCTCATTCCCTTCGAACTTAACTCAAAAGACTGATTAATTTTTGTTTTAAATAAAAACAAAAAATGCCTGGTCATTAATTTTGAGGTATCACTTCTCAAGAGAATTTATAAGATTTTGAATCACAAAGGAGATATGCAGTTAAATTGTTCTAATACTAACCTCTATGAAAGTATATAGCTTTTATGTATAGATTAAATGTATGCATTACAATTAAATTAAAATATCATTATATGCAGATCTGGAGTAGTCAGAAAAAAGATTGGAATCGTTTTGCATAACTAACACTACAAATCACTGCTATAAAATTAAATTATTTTATAAGACAAGCATTTTTACAACCCATACAGATTTACACTTCTATTCCATATGTAACATAGCTTTACAGATTTTTTCCAACGCCTCCGTCAACGCCTCTGTCAACGCCTCCGTCAACGCCTCCGTCAACGCCTCCGTTAACGCCTCCGTCAACGCCTCCGCCAACGCCTCCGCCAACGCCTCCGCCTCCGTCAACGCCTCCGCCAACGCCTCCGCCTCCGTCAACGCCTCCGCCAACGCCTCCGCCAACGCCTCCGCCAACGCCTCCGCCAACGCCTCCGCCAACGCCTCCGCCAACGCCTCCGTCAACGCCTCCGCCAACGCCAACGCCTCCGCCAACGCCTCCGCCAACGCCTCCGCCAACGCCTCCGTCAACGCCAACGCCTCCGCCAACGCCTCCGCCAACGCCTCCGTCAACGCCTCCGCCAACGCCTCCGCCTCCGTCAACGCCTCCGCCAACGCCTCCGCCTCCGTCAACGCCTCCGCCAACGCCACCGCCAACGCCTCCGCCAACGCCTCCGCCAACGCCTCCGCCAACGCCTCCGCCAACGCCTCCGCCAACGCCTCCGTCAACGCCTCCGCCAACGCCTCCGCCAACGCCTCCGCCAACGCCTCCGCCAACGCCTCCGTCAACGCCTCCGCCAACGCCAACGCCTCCGCCAACGCCTCCGCCAACGCCTCCGTCAACGCCAACGCCTCCGCCAACGCCTCCGCCAACGCCTCCGCCAACGCCTCCGCCAACGCCTCCGCCAACGCCTCCGCCAACGCCTCCGCCAACGCCTCCGCCAACGCCTCCGCCAACGCCTCCGCCAACGCCTCCGCCAACGCCTCCGCCAACGCCTCCGCCAACGCCTCCGCCAACGCCTCCGCCAACGCCTCCGCCAACGCCTCCGCCAACGCCTCCGCCAACGCCTCCGCCAACGCCTCCGCCAACGCCTCCGCCAACGCCTCCGCCAACGCCTCCGCCAACGCCTCCGCCAACGCCTCCGCCAACGCCTCCGCCAACGCCTCCGCCAACGCCTCCGCCAACGCCTCCGCCAACGCCTCCGCCAACGCCTCCGCCAACGCCTCCGTCAACGCCTCCGCCAACGCCAACGCCTCCGCCAACGCCTCCGCCAACGCCTCCGTCAACGCCTCCGTCAACGCCTCCGTCAACGCCTCCGTCAACGCCTCCGCTCTCCCCCTCCCAGGGCACATGCGGCGCCGGAGAGCTCATTACCGCTAATTCCGTAGGTAATTGCGTTTCGGAGTTCGATTTAGTGCCTCCGGGGTGTTGCTCGTCATTATCTAACGGAAACGACGTCTTCGTCGCTTCCACCTACACTCACCACCAAGAGCCCTGCCACTGTCACCTCCAGGATCATGTTCCTTCAATGGCAATATCTTCCGTATGTTTCCTTTTCCTCATATTTCTGTTCATTTTTACCTTCGTCTTTCTCCATCTTCACCTCTTAATCGTTTTCCTCCTCCGCTCTCTCCACCCCTTCCATCTAGTATATGTCTTCTTCCTGTTATCATAACCTTCAGTCTTTAATTTCTCTCCCCCCCCCTCTCACCTCACACAGTCACTTCGCCAGTCTGCTTTGCCCATCGATTTTGTGGCCATATGATGCATATACCAGGACAGTTTAAGCAAGGCTTCGCACTCACCATGACACCACTGTTATTATCACGTCAGTTAGCTCCAGATTACTGTAGTAGTGCAGTCTATAATAATGTTAAAAGAAGAAACTGACTTGACAATTTGTCACGCAAATACAGATTGTTATGGTACGAATTGGCCTCTGATGCAATGAATACTATCGCATGGCTCCCATTTGTTTAAAGTATAGTAAAGTTAATGTATTGCAAGGACTATATACAAATGACGGATTGAAATTCTAAATACTAACGCACATTTTCAATTCAGCACACACGCGTAAACTTTAAGGAATTATTGATTCTTACAGAATGAAGCCATATAAAAAAGAAGAAGCAACTTGCAAATTGTGAAGCGAATCTTATTCCGAGATACTTCAACAAATTGGTCATGTTTATTATAATGTTTTAAAATCGTCTTCAGTTAGGTACTTGTTAAGTATACGTTAGGTACTTGAAAAAACAAGCAAATGAAAACAAAATGCTGATAACCCATTATTGAAATAGTTTATGGGGTTATTATTATTATTTGTAGAAGTTACAATTAGTTTTTATTATTTATCTATTTAAACCTAATAACTTTATCACTTTTAAGGAATATGTAGTCGTCTATGATGTCTTATCAATTACATATATTGTGACGTCGTCATAGGATGAGGAAGAACACAGACACGGAGTTGACTGTACATATTTATTTACAAGTTTATTACACTATATACACTCCTAAGGAACACTCCTAAGGAACGCTGCTCTCCACAGCACTCCGACTCCTGAGACGAGCCGCCTCAGTATTTACTAAGAGAACCCCAGCTCGCTACACCAGCGCCGCCCTTGGTCTCTTGTCCCGTGGCGAAAAGCCACGCCTCGCAAGACACTGCTCGCGATCACCTCCGCACATCGCTACGGTCAAAACTCGACTCCCAGGAAGCTTATTCCACCCGCCTCCCTTGCGAGGCATCACGTGACCGACCTCCCACGCACAAAGCGTCATTTCCGCTCGAGATTTGGGCTGGCTGCAGAAGGAGCCTGGCGTCCATCTGCAAACGATTTCTGTCGTCACACATCACTAGTGCGAACGGACAGCCGCCTTCTCAGACACGCCCCCAGCGGAGAGAGACCCTCGAGAGACCCCGGGGGGTCCGTCCGCCCCTGCGCGGCACGAGAGGACCACCCCTCCCCCTTGCACGACTTGTGCGGTCGGTCGCGCCCAGTGCTGTGACGCTACAATCTATTGAAAAAATGTATAATATAAGTTTGTTTTAAAAAAGGCCAGAATTGTTTAACATGAACAATTAACAGCATTGATGTGTTATTTTTAAGTATACCCGTTACATTCATTTTATGTCCGTTACTTCGTTCACCTAAGTAGGTTTTGGTTCTAAGAGCAAAACTGTCGGCGAGGCCAGTAATGAATAGCTGACTCAACAGAAGCAACCGTTGGCGCTAATGAAAAGCAGCGCAAGTCGCTGAACTAAGATAAGGCGCTTGGAATATCGGTACTTCAATTCACCGTTTCGATATGAAGGAGCAATACTCATTACGATGCAATGCAGTCTCCCGGTCATTAAACTGCTTCTCAATAATGGACTATCTTCGATCCAAAGAGAATCGGCCAGCTACGTATCTCGTCAACATCTTTTAATGTAAGCTTCATACTGGTCTTTCTTGTGATATAGCTTCTACCGGACTTTCTGGAAGAGCCCACAAAATTCAAGTGTACTGAACACTTTCTGCATTAATGTGGTAGTACGCACAGTTAAAAAAAGGGCTTGTAGCCATGTATCATAAGGCATCGGCCAACGCTAGAAGAAAAGACATTCAAAAACAATTGTCAAATTAGAATGTAATACTTCAAATGATCAAATCTAATAAGTATTTTAAAAAATAGCAACAGGTATCTTTAGAATTTTCGTAATGAATTTAACTTTAACATGAAAATGAAATTAATCAGTCAAGGAACTTACTTTGCTCATAAATTATTTATTTAAATAGTTCCATGTAAGAGCGCAATAATTTTCGTAAATCTTAGGCTTCGTAAATTAAATTTTGTTTTTCATTACTTTCGATACCGTGTAATGAATATACAACTTCGAGTAATTATAATGTAACATATTTAGAAAAAACTACAATTTTGCCAGTAGAATCACTTTTTAATATTGAAAATAAATTGCTAACGATCCGAAGATTGTCCCGTTATTCTTCCTTACATTATTACATTACAAGTAATTGTAATTCTTAGAGTAAAAAGATTTTCAATTACCACACTGACTGAAGTTCAATAATACTTACCGGACTTAAAATATTCACAAAAGAATTGATACAACCCTATAAATTGTCTTTCATTTGAATAAACATCATTCTAAAGTGATTCTCAATTCCCTCAGTTCATTTGCAAGAAGTTCAATTAGCCAATGAATGCTCTATGTTCGTTCATTTGCATGTTGTGTGGAACTTCATAGAGCTCCCACCAATATTTTACATCTGAGAATCCATAACTGTCCGAGGGAGGTGGAATGAATGCAATACATATGAAGTTAATGATATTGAAAGATTTCTTTCCTTAGTCCGTTCATTACAAAATTGCATAATTAGTGCTGTAATTATTCATGGCAATGGGCACAGTGAATCCTATACGTTTCTCAGCTTAGGTGAAACCAAATCAACTAATCCTTGCAACCGGAGTGAGTGGGGGCGAAAATGCGGAAACTGAATGGGGAACCCCCGAAGAATTAATAGCCTAAGAGTAATAACACGCCAGGGGTTAGTGTGGCAGCTTCATTAAAATGCCAGCCCGACATTCTCACGCGGTTATCCCTGGCGGAAGCCATTTCCCTGCCTTCAGAAAGCGCCTCCCCAGCGCCGTCGGGATAAAGGATTTACAGCGCGCGGATCCCCGACAGGCCAGGTATCGAAACCTCGGGAACACGAATCCGAAGAAACGACATCAATCGTTCCCCCTCCCCTCGCCTCCCCGCCCCTTCCCCCCACCCGTCTGCGCCGCTCAGCGTCTAACGCGATAAGCCGGAAAGAGGTGCCAACGCGCGGCCGGAGAGCAGCGCGGTGCGTCACTTATCAGGGGCGGTATTTCACGCGTGTTTGCGTTCCCGCGTGGCGTCGATATCCCAATCCCCGCCAGGCGGCCGCTCTCACGTGCGTCGCGCCGGGGAGACGCACGGCGCAGGCGATAGGCTGCAGAGGGAGCGGACGTCATCCAGGTGAGAAAATGGGAGGGGAGAGGGCGGATTACGAAAATAACACGAAAGTAGAAGGAAAAAAAACTACAAAAAACGAACAAAAATATTTTGTACATACAATTAATATTTATAGGAGGCTGTCTAGGCAAATAATGAACAGAACGGAAGAAGGGATGCGTATATTGAGAGAAGTAGAATACTATACGGAAGAGAATCTGAGAACAGAGAAACAAGAAAGAGGAAAAATCATCGAAAAAGTCGCATGAGAATCTGAATAATAAAAGATACAACATGTGTTAAAGTAATCCGCAGTACAAAGCAGAGAGAAAATCATGCCAGAGGAAATCAAGACGAAGGAAAAGCGAAGATGAAAACTGTGAAATGAGGTGGCGCGAAGGGAGCTGTTGACGTATTAAACGCGAAGGCGGAGGCCTGCGAATGCGTTGCGAAGGCAGCCCCGCCGGGAAGGGCTGCTGCGTCGAAAAATACCGTCGAGTCAACATGGGCGGCAGGGGCGCGTGGAGCGAAGATGAAACAACGGGGCGGCGCAGGGTGGCGAGCGCCGTTTCTCTCGGGCGGCGCGGCGCCAGGGCAGGGGCAGGGGACTCCGTGCGTCGCCACACGCGCCTCGGCAACGCAAGACGAATGGCCTCCAATGCGCCACACCGCGCCACACCCCGCCCCGCCTCCCCCGCCCCACTTCATCCGTCTCACGCCTCGCCATCCATCGCGCCCCGCTGCGCTCACCGCCGCTCTACCCACCTCGCCCCGCTCTACCCACCTCGCCCCGCTCTACCCACCTCGCCCCGCTCTACCCACCTCGCCCCGCTCTACCCACCTCGCCCCGCTCTACCCACCTCGCCCCGCTCTACCCACCTCGCCCCGCTCTACCCACCTCGCCCCGCTCTACCCACCTCGCCCCACTCTACCCACCTCGCCCCGCTCTACCCACCTTCGCCCCGCTCTACCCACCTCGCCCCGCTCTACCCACCTCGCCCCGCTCTACCCACCTCAGCCACGCTCTACCCACCTCACCCCGCTCTACCCACCTCACCCCGCTCTACCCACCTCACCCCGCTCTACCCACCTCACCCCGCTCAGCCCAACCCGCTCCGCCCACCTCGCCCTGCTCCGCCCACCGCGCCCCGCTCCATCCCAGTCGCAGTGTCCCGACTCGCAGAGCACATGTCTCTTGCCACCATTTCCCTCCACGCTCCAGCCTGTCCCGAGCCCCTCTGCACCGCACCACCCTGCCCCGCACAGCCCATGGTTTCTCGTCCCACCCCGTTCCGTTCTGTTTCGTCCCGCCCTGCCCGCGCCGTCCCGTCCCGTCTCGTCCCGTTTCTTCCCGCGCCGTTCCGTTCCATTCCGTCCATTCCTTTCCTGCTTCGCTTGTTTGACTGTGCACCGTCCCATCCCGCATTAACACTGCCCTCACCCGCACCCTGGCATTCCCCTTCCGCCAATCCTCACCACCTCCTCCTCCACCGCACCTTCTAAGGCCCATACGCTTACATCACCTACGCTACAACACGTAAAAGCTCAGGAGAGATTCTTTACACTATCAAGACTCATAATAATAACTTTTCGTAAATATTTTATGTAAAGCAGTGTCTATACTTTTTCAATGTGACGTTGGCACTCCATAGTCTGACGTTTGGGTATGTGTGCTGTTGTGGCGAAGGCGGAAGCGTCTCAAAAACTATAGTTTTTTAAATAAAAGGGTTTGCCTTTTCCGCGATGGCATAATAAGCTGGCCTGTTTTTTAAATAAATATTAATTTTCTGATTTATTAGAAATATATTTTTGAAATTTCATGCACCTGTTACCTCCTCTTCTGTGTCTGACCTCTGCTTTCCCTTCGCCGCATCTACATCACCTCACTCCACACCTGCTCTCTACTATAGTACCATCCACTATAGTCAGCCCTCTCCGGCTTGTTGGCTGCCTCGACCGCCGTCCCGCCTTCACCACTGGCGCCGCGCCCTTCGCCGTCCCGCCGCCCTGCCGCGACGCCCGTGGCGCCGTCGCCGTGTTATTCCAGGCGAGACGTCGGCCGCCGCCGCCGCCGCCGCCGCCGCCGCCGCCGCCGCCGCCACGTGCAGGCCCCTGCGCGTCGACCCGGAGAGGCAGTGGAAAAGTTGACGGTCGAGGAGAAGTTTCATATCTGACTTTCATGCGCCCATCTTTCTTTCATGGCCGATCCACAGACTTATAATGTCGAATCGCGTATCAACCAGGTGTCACTGGAACTCAAGTTGATCGCATTCATAAGGAATCGTTGGAAAACAGGAATGAAAGGAGAAGAGGGAACCTGGGTGGGTTTTGAGTTTATACTCAAATTTAACGATGACAAAAACAGAATTCAGTTTCATATTCTCTTTTACTTCAAAATGAAACGATCCTTTGTTGTAGAAACAGATGGAAGAAAGTATAAAATTATTTAGTGTTTCTCTCTACCACTTTTCGAAGAGGTTTACGAGGAGAGCAAGTATAGAGTCGATTTAAACCTCGTTTGGAAACAAAAAGAGAGTAAAAATAATTACAGAAGTGAAACGTGGGGGCGTACAAGAGCGAATGGAAGACTACAGAAGCGAGGTTCCCATGATGTCTGAAAGGCTGCAGCTTGAAAAAGAAGTAAAAGCTGTAAATGAATAAAAGAGGAAAACCTTGAATGATACGGCAGGCGAGAACAGATATAGTTGGTTGCAAAAGGTAAAAATAACGCTAGAAGAGAAGACACCTCGGAATTCATTCGTCTAAAAGGCAAAAAGAGGCCGGAGACCCGGTAGACCTCGACGACGGTGACCAGATGGTGTAACAGACCACGGGCCAAACTCAAAACAAAAGAGGAAGAAATAATAATATATACGAAGTTTTATGAAAAGAAGGCAAACAACGAATTCGTCTGCACCTAGAAGAAAATGGAAAACATTTTGGAAGAAATTATCGACGTGAAATATCACTAACGAGGAAAACGAACGGGACAGACTCCCTATGAATTCGAAAACGAGATTCCTCCCACTCCCCCACAAAACGCATCGCCCCACTCAGAAGCCGCCGCGATTAGTTCCGCCACGCGCGCCCATCGATCACACAATCGCACTTCTCATGTTACGCGATCGATCGCCGGAGGTAATTCTATCGCGCGAGGAGGAGCGCGTCGAAATCAGTGAAAGTTACATTATGGCTTCCCGCCCGTCCGTTAAAAAGGTGGAAAAAGTGGCCACGAACAAGATCGATGTGAAACCGATATTCCCATTCGGCGGTAAATGGTCCTTTTCTGCTTCCTCGCGGCAATTTCGGGGCCGAGTTGAGCGCGGTAAGCAACGGCACGGAAAGGATCGCAAGGGCTGCGACTGAGCCTGCATACCAAGCACACCCTCTGGATTTCCTCCGGAAAAAAGATGTTTAAGGTTCTGTGAAACGATTGGATTTACTTACATCAGAAGTGGATGAATTGGCGTTAGGAATTGTCTGCAGAGAAAATACAGAGTGAAGAAAACGGGTTTCCATGATGATGATATTAACAACAGCATCGTCTGGAAAATGTTATTCCGGTGCACGAGCAAAATTACTGTTTTATTAAAGTAAAAATATCAAGAGTAGATGTAATTTATCACGAAGCGCTTGCATGAATTATAAATAAAAAACATGAGAGAGTAAAATGTCAAATTACTGAAAATGCAAAGTGACTTCACTTACCGTAAATGAGAAGAATTAATATTGCATTAAGTTTGTTTTCTAGAATTTCAGCACCATTAAACCCGAGTGGTTACAGTATTTAAATTTAATATGCTTGATTATGTTTTTAATTCTATTAATGTGTAATTCAATGGTACATTATTACTAAGTTTCGCTAGTAGTACAGATTACAAAAAGTATGTATGCTTCATATCATTTATGCTCAATTATGTTCTACGTAAATTTGTTTAATGATTAAACTAAAGGGCTTCTAAAAATAATAAAAAGTCTAAAATAAGGGATAAGTAACTTTAACAATATATCTACAGAATATCTAATTTACAATTTCCTTTACTGGTTTTAAACTATATCTTTATATCCCATTGATCCAAAACCGACACCAGACTCTTCAAATACCTCCCGCAATCCGCGAAAGCAGTAGACATCAGCAAACACCCATTTCAAAAAGTTTCTTTGAAGCAATCGCGATCAGCGATTCGCCACCGTTCCAGAGCCCTGGGGAACACCCCTGAACGCAACGAGTGCGCCCTCTCTGCGTGCGCGCGGCGCGAGGGCTGGCGAAGAAGCCCTCGAGGGTCGCAGGGCGCTGCGAGGAACGTGAGGTTATCACAGGGGATGATGATCCCGATGGGGCGCACTGCGAAACGAGCGCCCGTCGCGCCCTGCTTTGCCTCCGGCGCGCGGCCCCGCCCCCCTGAGCCGCGTCGGCGATGACAGCGGCTGGCGCCTTCGCCGGATTCTCGCGGTCGATATCCAAATCTTCCCCGTCAAAAAAAAGTTTACACAGACAGCAAATAGGACGGAGAAAAGGAATGCCTCCAAGGAGTACGTGAGTTTATAAACAACAACTGATACATGTAATGTTGATTTTAATTTTTTTTCTAAATCTTTAAAAATAGAAAGATTTGTCAATTGTAAATTTAAATTGTGTATTTTTGTTTGTGTATTTTTATTGTGTACTTTTCCATTCGGTACATAGATTAACAAATAATGCGCAGATAATTCATTAAAACGAATTAACTCAGTTACAAAAAGCACCATTTCGCATGCAAAATAAAATCGTTCATGAAAGGACTTAGCCTGTACAGTCTCATTTTCTCTCAATAATTACACCACAAGTTTATATTATCTCGTTTGGTTGATCTTTTGCTCCACGAGAAATTGGAAACTAGAAATTACATTTAATGAAACATATGTTATTAGAGATAATTGAAAATTACGTTTTAATAGGATTTAAATTGGACGTTAATTTAAAACACATTAATTTTAAGCCCATTCAGAAAAGAGAGAGGAAGAGAATGAATAGAAGAGAACATGCGATAATTTGCAGATATCGAGCGATTAACTACTGACAAAAACAATGACATTTTTAAAAAAATAATAGATCTTAATATTATGATAGGCATAATTATATATAGAGAAATACACATTTAAGCAGGAAATAACAGATAAAGAGCTGTAGTTGGATAGCACAAAAGTGCATATTCATTTTGCATATTGAATTTGATAGAATTTTCTCGAACCCATACAGTTACATACACAAGTGGGCATTTTCATCTAAAGGGAAAATCATAAAGGACTCTGCGTTTCAATTCATTCTTCGGACATTGATTTTTATATTATTGTTGTTATTATTATTATTATTACTATTATTATTATTCCTCTAAATCACGACTAAAGATGTTATCTGTCGGCTGAATATAAAATCTACTCCAGGTTGCAACCAGCTACCTAAGGAGTAGATCTAGGGACTGTCGGTGCCTCTACAATACATTTGCGCAAAATGTGGGCTGTTCCAAATAAAGCAATTTCTTGCACTTCCCAGTCCTTTGAATTACCTGGGAGTTTAGACAAGTTCTTACACAAATTTTGCGGAACAAATCCCAGAGCTCCGATAACTATCGGGACGACCTGTGCTTTTACACCCCACATTCGGCTGATCTCGATTTCCAAACTCTTGTATTTAAGACGTTTCTCTGCCTCCTTGGTAACGACGTTTTGATCGCAAGGTACAGCAACATCGACAAGTAAACACGATTTGTTCTCCAAATCCCGGATGACTATATCCGGTTTGTTTGCCGCTATCGTGCGATCAGTTTGAATTTGTTGGTCGTACAATATCGTACACAATCCAACAGAAGTCACCGTTTCGGTGAGTGTTCGTACCACTTGGGGGATGTGTTCGGAACTTCGAGGGGGGTACAGATCTGCCAGTGGAGGTAGCTACACACCCTGTCGTGTCTTTTCAAGTATTCGGTCTTTGCTAGGATTGAACAAGCTGAGACAATATGATCAATGGTTTCTACGTGTCAATATGATCAATGGTTTCTACGTGTTTATTATTATTACTATTATTATTATTATAATTATTATTATTTGCGTATCGGTCATTTCTGATCACGCTACACGTTAGCCACCGAGACCCAGTCGTATTTATCCTAGAGAGATTAACGTGTGGCATTATGGAGATCAGCTTTTTTTCGGCTTAAGTGGTGATAGGATGAGAGGTGAAGGGACAATCACAAATACGACCATGCCTACGCAGGAGTCGAACCTGCAGCCTCCTTGGCGGAACTGACAGCTGCCGCAACCGTCCGCGCCACAGGGGCCGGATTTTTATAAAAATAACTACAATAATAATGATAATGATGATATAATAATAATAATAATAATAATAATAATAATAATAATAATGTTGAGGGGGAGTGAAGTTTAAACTTTCTACAAATCTATCCAATGTCACGGTATTGCAAATGTCAATAAAAATAGTTTCCGTGCAGTGTTCATAAAAACAACAGAAGTCTCCATCTGTTACACTTTCGTGGGCCGCTTCGTTGTGCTTCCTAGGCGGACGTCTAATGATAGGCATCGCCAGCGAACCATGCTGCAGCTCCAGAAAAAACCATCGCGCCGCGGCGCGGTTCGGTAATATCCGGGCGCGGGCAATTGGAATGATAATACAGGAAGCACTTAGGGCGTAATGCGGCCTCCGGTGAGCCCATTTGGCGAGAGGAGGAAACGCAGGAGGTGGCTGCGGTGAAGGCGCGGGGTGCATTGGAAGCGTAACAGCGAAGATTCAACCGCGTGCGCATTGCAGCGGTGAAGATCAAAGATGCCGACACTTTCGGATGTTTGCAATGTATAGGCGGGGCGCAGCGTCACCACGGGAGCTAGTGACAGATGCGTCTGTCTTTGAATATAAAGTTTGAACACCCTCTATTAGAGTGACACGCTTTATTAATCTTCTTTACTGTGGTATCGTGAATAAAAAGGAGGTAGAACAAATTAAAAATTGCATTGCATCAATAATCTCTAATGTGCGGGTGTCCGACCGTAACTAACGGTTAAACGTCTTCCCGTCCATAATTCTGATCATGTGATTAGTCAATCAAAGTGTCTCGGCCTACTCGTGTAAAATGAATTTTTTTGGGAACTTCTAGTTTGTTCGGGTCCTTCCAGAACACTAAGTGAACTGTCGACAAAATTTGTTTTGAGGGGGTTTAAGACACTTACAGGGGTAATCAATAGCATATTCATTTCCTGTAGATACGACGAATCGATTAGAGCTATTTTTGGCATAATCCTTCTGGAATATTCCACAAAACACGTGCGTTTGAGGCTCTTCAAGGCGCCGTATAAAGTCGTCAAACAGTGGATTTCTATACTACCTTTCCGACACAATATGAATCGTTACGACGTGATTCACCACTCTGCCGATAATTAAACCCAATTTTGTAAAGGAAGATAAATTGATTTGTAAAGAAAGGTAAATTGATTTGTAAAGAAAGGTAATTATCGTACTTTTTCATGCGACTTTCTATGTCCGAGGATGGATCCTGGCAAATTTAATATATTTAAAATGTCATCTTAATATGAACTTTATGCCTCCAAATTCAAAGTAAACATGAAAATTACAGCAGGAGGCACCAAGATAAGCTAATCAGAAGTAATGAGAATTTCCTTTTACTAAACATGTCGAATCACTGTATTAAATCCTTTATTCGTATTTTGAAAACCTAAGTTCAATAGTTTGTATACCCTCCTTTCAATGTGTAACTTGTCTCTATATATTTAATAGAAAAATAGTCGATAGAATATGACAATTGGAAAAATGACGAAAGATGAATGTTCGTAAAGACTGATGAATGGACAGATAATAATGTGAAAACAATCTTAACGTTCTTCATTACAATCTTCATTACAAAATACAAATATCAATATTTAGAGTTTAAATTAGATATGAGAGAAAGTAGATGAACATATGAATCTTCTTTTTTAATATTGTAAGGGACTTGTTGGTTATTTATGTCGTAATGATGAAACATTTCTATACAATTTCTTCTTCACTCGATGATTTCTATGTTCTTTCCAAATGTTAACAATGCAACCAATGGGAAGCTATTAAAGAGAATTAGAGCATTTGGAATAATTATAATGCGAGAGTGCACTATCATTAAGTAATATTTAATGTACGAGCGTCAACCTGCTTAAATCAAAGTTCTGTTAAATTTTAAGAAATGCTCCCGAACACAAAACCATCCATTTCGGAGTAATTAATACGATCTAGTTAAACATAGACGACCGTGAGAAAATCTTGTTTTAAGTTGGCTTCAAAATTAGAAAAATCAGTCGCCAGTCTCGTTTTGTGGCTTGATGAGTACCTGTTCAGTTTGTATTGTGTTTGGGAAACCAAACATTCTCTGTTTACCACGATAATATTTTCTGTGCTCCTCGCACTGTTTAACGTATCATACAGTACATTTGACATTTGATCCAATTAACTATATTCGGAAGCAAGGGCACACACAGAGTAGGAAGATGAGTGTTTGAATACTTAATGGACGCACTAAAGAGCTTGCGCACACACTTCGTGACAAAAAACACGAACAAGCGTGCACTCTTGCGTGTTCACCCTAAAGCATTTTCACGCCACAACAATGACGTGGAGCTCTTAAAAAACAGCAAACGTCCTGATCAGACTATGTCTATAAATATTAAATGTTCCAGTCAGAAGATTATTGAATAGATAAAGTTAAGATGAATTAAAACTAAACTGAAATTGAAATTCAAACATTGGCGTATGGGAGATTCAGTGAGAATAGGATGGTAAAATATAAAAACAGAAAAATACAAAGTTTCGAACAAAGAAGAAGAAGGATAGGGAGAAGAAAAAGTAGAAAATAAAAGAAAAAGAGAAGAAAAGAAAAAAAAAACAAAAAAGAAGAGAAAGGAAAATACAATACGGCTGCAAAATATCGAAGAAAATAATGTGAGATACAATTCTCGTAAATTACGGTGTCACAGTACCGTGGACCACTGATTCTTCTGAATCAGGAAACCAATAAATTACAAAAGGGAAAATCAGAGGCTGAACTTCAGAAAGCAATTAGTGAATATCTAGAGCCCCCGGAAGATAACAAAATAATCCTAATTCGAGTCTGGTACCCAAGCCAAGCACGGGTGCCGAAACCTCAAGCTATAGCTTGCACTACATTATAGTATACTACGTGCGCACACTCTCCCTACCTTTCTACGAGGCAGCGCAATGGACGTGTCCGCAGCCGGCGGCGATGGAGGCGCCTCCTGCGGCGAAGATAGGCGCAGCAATGGAGTGGCAACAGTGGCAGACGTAGGGGTGAAGGTGGACGCGATGGCAGGGGCGGAGACAGGGGCCATTGCGGGGGCCGTTGCGAGGGAAATGACGGGGACCGTGTAGGAGGACCGTGGGGGGGGGGCGTGGCGGGGGCCGTGAGGCGGTGGCGGGGACAGAGGGCGGGTGTGGAGGTGGGTGCGGAGGCGGGTACGGAGGCGGGTACGGAGGCGGGTGCGGAGGCGGGTGCGGAGGAGTTGGCGTGTGCGGAGACGGGTGCGGGAGAGGGGGCGGAGATGGGGACGGAGGCGGGGGCGGAGGTAGGGGACGGAGGCGAGGGCGGGGGCGGAAGCGGGGCGGAGGGAGCGGAGGTGGGTCGGAGACTGTGGCGGGAGCGGGTCGGTGGCGGGAGTGGAGGCAGAAGCGGTGGCGAGGAAAGGGACGGCGACGGTGGCGTGGCAGCGATCGGGAGGCGGAGGCGGTGGCGGGCAATCAGGCCTCCCCCGCGCCGTAATAGGCCGCGTGGCTCGTTTTAATTTCCTGCCCGCGGTTCCCCTCATCCTCCGCCCCTGGCCGCCTGGAAGCCCGAGGCGGCGCTACGGCGGCGGGAGGCCCATGACGCTGGGCGCAATCCGCGCCGCCTCCAACGAATCGGTGGTCGAAGGGGATTCGGAAGGACGTTTGTTGGAAGGGAACACACAATGATTTAATCAATACATGAAAGTCGTTGGAAAAGGAATAACATCCCAAATATGTAGGAGGGTTGAAGTGAAGGATTTTGGAAATGTTTTATTTAGTTAAATAATTCAAATTTTTGCATCTAAAATCATTTCACCAGGCTTCTTTTCTCACTCGGAATTTTATCGAGTAAATCGGTTGGATTTATTTTCATTAAGCATCAAGAAATAATTTGAATAACTGAAAGTGTCAAACTAAGGTATTGTTGTGGAAACAGGTTCCGAGAATGAAATGAAATTTATCCCTGGCGTAATGGAACACAGTCCAAATAGAACTGATCACAGTATACTACGCACAATAAGCAGTATTGTTACTATTTTAATATCGCCTATAATACAAAAGTCCCAATCGCTGCGTACCTCCGCACGAACAACCAACTTTAAAGAGACCTTAATACATGCAACACTGCTGTAAAAAGAGTTGTGGCAGTGTAAAGAAAAGAATCGGCAGCTAAAGATACTGCGCAGATTGGTCACGCTCACGATGACAGATTAATGTCTTGTGTGTTGCATGTATTAATGTCAATCACCTGAAATCACACTTTCAAATCAAATGCGTTTGCTCGCGATTTAATTTGAATACGAAAAGAGGCGAATTGAATTCGAGATGCACGAGTCGTTCCCCAGAGCATGCGTTTTGTAAACACATCATTTATCCTCAACGGTCAATAATACACTTTAATATCTTCATTCTGAGGAACTGGAAAGAAAAGTGTTTAAACTATACTTTCA
The DNA here is from genome assembly GCA_031308135.1 of Acheta domesticus. NCBI lineage: Eukaryota > Metazoa > Arthropoda > Insecta > Orthoptera > Gryllidae > Acheta > Acheta domesticus. Next base: position 114,924,021 of record JAHLJT010000631.1, on the reverse strand, counting down.
AAGACATCCATTTTAATCGTGCTTCACACATTTTTCTCGTAAAGAATTTGAATGGAATACTAACATCGTTGTTATTGGTTTACAGGAGGAAAACAAAATCGAAACACCTAGTGCACTACATTGAATTTTAGCGTTACGGATTGAAACAAGAAATATGGATCACTTATAAAACTCCTAAATATCAAGAATTGTGCCACAATTTTATTTCTGTAGTTTTTCTCCAGATATTTATTCTCTCACTTAGAAGTAATATGGTCAAATTTACACTGACGGTCATGATGTGTACAGTATTCAACGCTCATAACCAACGCCATGGTCGTCCAGGAAAATCCAGACAAAACAGTACTTCCGTACAATATCTATCCAAAATGCTTGTGTTTGAGGGTTCATCCTACGCGCACGCGAATTTCTCCAGAGCTTGAATTCGCATGTGAAAATAGGAATCCCGACTGTATTAAAAAACGCGACGCGGAAAACAAGGGGCGCAGCGGAGGCATCTTCGCCAGCCGAGGGCGCGCGAGGCGCTGGCAGCGGGGGCGGCGCGGCGGGGGCGGTGCCCGTATCGATCCAACCCCCCAGCTCGCCCACGGCGGCGGCGGCGGCGAGGGACGCAGTAGGAGCTGCAGGCGCCGATGTGCAGGCAACGGAGCGACCACAGCCACCGTTGGAAACGGGACACACGGAGGAGAATGCATATGGCAGGGCTCATCACGTTTTCGCTCCGTACAGCCACGGCCGATTGCTCCCGCCTCTCAGCGGGGCCCAGCGGGAGAACTATGAGAAATTCATGTGTCAAACGCCGTGGTATGAGAAATTCAACGGTGGCGCTTAGCTCTCCACACTGCTATGATTTTGTCCATAGACACCCGTGTTCCGTCGATAAGCGCAAATACCAAAACAATCATTACCATGGTCTGCGGATTGTTATTGTCACCTCCATTAACATAAGATAACAATAATTAAACACCTAATTCGGGCAAGGAAAGAATTTCAGCAAATACCCTTGAGAAAGTTTGCGACTAATAATTCCTGAATGTTGAATTGTAAAAAATCATGTAAATATTTGTATGTAAGAATTGTAATGCCATCAAACTACCAAAAAGTACCTAGTATTACTCTTAAGAGATCTTATATAGAAATTATTTCTACATTTTTAAAATATTTTTTTTCGCATAATGCCTTCAATATTTGACCCAAATAATTGAGCACAACAACCTCAAGACATTGGTCAAGTTGAGATCTGTGAGAGAGTTTCTTAGACTTGATATACAAATTTTCATACTAGAAAAAATTTCTCACAAACAGATATAGACCCAAATATTCTTAAAATTTGGTCAGCATGCTTATGGATCTTAGGAACACTTTTCTGAGGAATGATTCTGTAAAAATAAAGTACATCTTCCTTGTGCTGGAATTTGTCTTTCAAATCTGTACTGATCTTGAAAATCTAACATTTACAACTGTAAATCGGTTTTACGCTGTCAACATTGAAACTGGTAAAGCAAAAACTTTGATATCTGATTTCATTTCAGAAATTTCATGAAATCTATTTTCAAATTATACGTTCTTCATCGATGTATTTGTCGTTCGTCATTGGTAATGAACCTTTAGATTACACTTTTTAACAAAATTAAAATTTTTACGACAAACCAAACATTTTATATTATCTCCAGTTTTGAGACAAAATGGTTCTTCCCATATATTTAAAAAAAATTATCGGACTGTTACTACGAGAGCCACTTGCTTCCTCTTCCATGTCAGCACATTTTGCAATGTCGTCTTATGTGAAACTGAGCTGTCCGAATTATCACTTCTACCTCTTACCCCCCCCCCCCGCCTCTTGTTAAGGAGGATTGGCTCGCTACCGCTGCTGCTCCCGCCATTCGCTCCGGCCTCTACCGACGGCTCTTTGCTCCCGAATCGTCTTTCTGGTGATCCCTGGCATATGGTGTGGATGAAACAGAAAAGTGCAAGAGAGGGTGTGTTGGAGAGGCGTGGGAGAAGCATAGTTTGTAGAGAAATCAAAGCATTGTAAGGTACTACGACATAAATTGGGAATATTGTTTCGAGTCAGAGGGGACAATGTGAAGAAGTTTAAGAAGGTGATCGAGCACATGGAAACCGAAGGTAGAGTAACTGAAGAAAATGACGGCAGGGCTCGATGGTGACGCAGGGCTCGATGGTGACGGCAGGGCTCGATGGTGACGGCAGGGCTCGATGGTGACGGCAGGGCTCGATGGTGACGGCAGGGCTCGATGGTGACGGCAGGGCTCGATGGTGACGGCAGGGCTCGATGGTGACGGCAGGGCTCGATGGTGACGGCAGGGCTCGATAGTGACGGCAGGGCTCGATAGTGACGGCAGGGCTCGATAGTGACGGCAAAGCTCGATGGTGACGGCAGGGCTCGATGGTGACGGCAGGGCTCGATGGTGATGGCAGGGCTCGATGGTTGCTGCGGGGGTCGATGGCGGTGAGTGGGGCGGGAGCAGAGGCATTTGTGGCGGCGTGGCTCGCAGTCGGAGGGAGTCGGCGGGGCGAAGACCAAGCCCAGAGCTCCCTCAGCCCGTCGCCGCCTTCCGGCCTGCTCGGCGCCGCCGGCGCCCGGCGCTCCGCTGCCTCTCCGGATGTCGGCGCAGCCAGATAGCGCCTCCACCAATCATCGACGGCCAACTTCCTCTCAAAATGCTATCCCTCTCCGATACGACCCCGCACCAATTCCTTTCCACACCTTTTCCAGGAAGCGGAGCGATATTGGATTTGGTCCGACTGCGCGAGGAACTGGATCTTACGACTCTTGTGAACAAATTCGGAGTTGATGTTCAAATCGATTTTATTGACACTGTTTCTCTTTAGCAAATAAAGGAAACATTGGTTTTATTAAGAGTTTTTATACTAGATAGGGAAAGTAATACACTTTCTCTAAACGATTAGTACCGTTTCAAAAATCGCAAATTTATAAAAGATATTTCTAACATTTATAGGACATGCATACTTTCTGACTGTCACTAATAATTTTAGATTTTTTCTTCGTTCTGTATGTTTCGCATAAATCCTCGATTAAAACTGAAACTCCCGTTTGTTTTCATTGGGTTTTCGTGATTACAAAAGAGGATGTTTATCTGTCGTTGCCTAAGTACAGAAAGGTATACCTTTACTAAATTCTCGTTTAGCGTGTTCGATGTGCTTATCAAAATCTCAACTGAAACAAACTCGAGAATTACTGCACACACACTATTATTAGCGGAAATGTTGCATTGCAGGCAACTGGGGAGTCGGGTATTGACTCTTCTGAGGAATCGAATTAAATGGGAACGTACACAGTACGAGAACGTATTACGGAAGAAACTCGCAGTAATAAAAAATAGAAATCATAATTCACAGTGGAGCCCCTTCAAAACAGGTCATATATTTTCTGGTGGGACAATGTAATACTCGTATTCGAAGAAAACGAATATATATGAATTGTAGCATCCAAAACCATGCATTTCCCCACCGAGGAACATTTGGTCACATTTCTGTGTTCCATTGAGTGGATAGCCAACACGAGAACCAATAGTCTCACTTCCAATCATATGCGTCCCTCTACCCCTGGCAGAGGGTCTTCCTACCTCCGAGCTGCAGAGCAGAGGGGAGAAATAAATCAAAGCATTAATTCCCTTCTCCTAAAGTTTTGTTGCCCACTCAGAGGGGCTGGTGAATCACTCAGAAATATCATGGGGAAGCAGGCAGGAGTTTTTACGGCAACGAGTATTTGGTTCGCACCACGGAATCGCTTTTGAAACTTGACCCAAATGTGAGTAAAAACTATAATAAATTTCTTCAATTGCGAAGTCATTTTATTAACGTTATGATACAAAAGTTACTATTCCAACAGACCTGTTAGAGGTAATAATTCTCTAATAAATTTAGTGTGAGTAAATATTAATGTTATTATTGAAGAAAGAATACAAAGATGGACGAAACTATACTTCGGTTTTTCTTTCTTGGCGCGTGGGGGTGTGTCATTAAAATAGAGTATCTCACGGTATTTCGCGTCGTCCTCGGTTTTGCCGCTAAGAGTCGTATGATCGCGACTGTATCAAGCAATGCTGGCGATCATGCGACTCCTAGCAGCACAACCGAGAACGACGCGAAATACCGTAGTATATTCCCTGTAGATGACACACCCCCACGCGCCAAGAAAGAAAAACTGAAGCGTAAATGAATCAACGAAGGCCTTAGGTCAGCTGCACGCGAGCTTCCCTGGCAGATGCCTTAGCAGAGTGTGCGCTTATGGCACCGCTAGGCTTTCTAAGGCTGCGCGCAAAGCGGATTACTAATATTCATTTCCCGAAAATCCGCTTCTCGCGCCTGAATCGTTTAGATACATCTCCATACTTCCATTATCAAACACGTTTTGTTTACGGCATGCCGCAGGCTCATATATGGATGCCGGGCAAGAAAAACGTACACGTGATTTGGTTGGATTTGAATCAAATCGATTAGTATTGTTCTAGATAGGTATTCAGCATCCACAAATGTATTTAGATATTAGCACTCTGAGGATGACGGGATTAGTGTCGCCAAACATTTGCGAGAAGAGCGATAGTGAGAGAAAAGTTGTCTTTGCCATACAAGGACGGCACGAGACAACTGTAATGTGAGCAATTCTTTTGTCAGATTTACAAAATATAAATAAAAGATGCTTACGTGATATTTCGTCTGCATGACCGTAATATTAATTAAAAATGTTATTCCAAGAAGAAAATTGTGGAATTGCTGCTTACTGTATTCATCCATAAAAAAGCTACCAAGCAAAATATTTTCATCACTTTTTTCCCTCTAAATTTCGACGCATTATCTAAACCAATGATATTTTGTGAAATAAGCACGCTCTCGTGCTGGTAAAAGCTTCACGTGACGCATGCATATACCTAAAAGATCATACCGTGTGTGACAAACGCTGACACTGTGAGCGCCAGATAAAAGAAAAGAGAAAAAAAAGTCGCCCGAATCCACGCGACATCATTTATGGATGATGCCGAAACGCCTCGCAGCCGCCAGTTGGTCGTCCATCCCTCGCCCGCACTCCTTCGGGGATTCCCGACACGCCGTTATCAGATGGCGCAGCACGCGCGCCGCCCCCCCCGCCCGCCCATCCTCCTACCCGCCCCGCCCCACCCCGCCCCCCCGCCCCGCCCGCCCCGCCCCGCCCCGCCACGACGCACGGCAGGCAGGCGCGATCCAGGAGGCGGCGACCGGCACGCCAAGGGCCGGCCCATCGGCCGCGTTGCCAGATTTCGAACTTGGCATTCGCGAATTATACCAAGAGGCGTATCACCCATTTTGAGTTATTCTGAGGTTTCGTTTTCAAAATAATCGAAAGAAAGAAATCTATTTGAAGGTTTACACCAGTAACCCCCCAACTTCGTCTGGGCTGTCCGGGTGACGCCGGGTCGAAGGCTGAGGTGCCGACATTTTGCCCAACATATCGCGGTCTTCTTCAGGGCTGTAGCATTACAGACCAGTAGTGCTTTGTAGAAGACCCTGGAGAAGCCCTGAAGAAGACCGCGATGTTGGTCGAAACGTCGGCACCTCAGACCTTCCACGCGGCGTTCCCAGGACAGCCCAGATAGCCCACATCGCCCAGATCATCACTGGCCGCGGAAGCCTACGACATGATTTAACCTCCCAACTTTAATACCATCCATTTAAGCATGTAATATGGGTTCTTAATTTCTATATTACAACTAAGGGAACATACCATTTTTTATTCCCCGTTGTTAAGCCTTAGAAATTGTGAGTTGAGACTGTTGGTCTCTGAGATTTTGTGAACCAAAGAGTTTAGCTACGATGAGGTCAGTGAGTGTTTTGACACTCGCTTCCATGCTATAATTTAGTGTGTGAGAATGGTCGCTGCGTAACATGTAGAAATGATTCGAATTCATTTCAAGAACTTTGGTTAATTTACAATGGCTAGGGTACTCCCAATTATTTCGACATCCCTCTAGCCGAAAAATGTTTGCATGAAAATAATTTATTTATGGTGGTAGAATTCAAGGAAATTGCAGCTTCAAAACTTCTCCACATACGATCTATAGGAGTTATTCTTTTATTGAATTGTGATTTGGTTTATTGCTAGTGCGTGATAAAAGTAACTAGTCTAATTCGACGATTGTGGGAAAACCGTTTACCTTTCGACATACATGCAAAGCCTCCCTTACGCTCCGATAGTTGTTAAACCTCCCATTTTAGCACAAATCGGACCTAAAATTAATTTTAAAAATATAAATTTTTAAAATTATATATTTAATTAATTAAAATAACTATAAATACAAGATATACTACTGACGCTTATCAAGTATACGTACTTGATTTATTCAGAAGCTCCTAATTAATTTTCTTTAAGTTTTGAGAGAATTCGAAATGAACTTGTAAGACCTAAGTGAAAAGGCGGGGTCAAACGAGCCGCGAACCTCTGACCTAACCATCTGAACTCTGAAGTTGAAATAATTATGCATTTCCGAAGTTTCACCTACTTCCTATTTGTCACACCATGTACCTTAATGTAACCTAATGTACACGACAAAGTTTCGGGGAAATTTTATTTCAGTAATTATTCTAAGTTGCTTTTTAAACTTACTTACCACCTATAACATCACAAAGCAGCCGATGGACATTTTGAATGGAATAATACAACTACAGCACTCACCTGCAACAAAAAAACAACAAATGTACAATTAGGTTTAGGTTGTCAAATTGTGTAATTCAGCATGGTGAATTGACACAAGAAAATAATTTTAAATTTAAATTATGAAAAAGTGTACGAAGCGCATTGTGGATACTGTTATATAAAATTTGGCAAGTCCCCAAGAAAAAGTAGTTACGTATATAATATGCTTTAAATTCAAGGGCATTACAATGTACGGATAATACAACTGCCTATAAATCAACGTAATTTTTAACAAGTAAACAAGTGAAAATGTTAAATAATGTGGCTCATTAGAAAAATTTGTTCCAGAATGATTTTAATATTTGGTAGAGATGAAAGAACGGGCTCGGGAGAAATAAATTTCAGTGTACGTTGCTCAACTTCCGGAAAAGATAGCTTAGCAATTGTACTCTGAAAGTGACCAGAATACAGAATTACTGCATTTTAGACAAAAATAAAGAAAAAATAGAGACTGTATTCCAGTTTGGGAAGAGTACCGTCAAATGCGATAAACCTGAACCCGCGTGTTTTCAGAAGATTTCTATCAATGCCGGATCTGCCATCGCGGTAGCCTTTTATGGGAGAATATAGCTATTTGCAAGCGGGTTCGTGATTATAGACATTAAACCTGACGGCGTGGTGGCCATGCAAATGCCAGAGATAGCATCAAGGTGTTGGTAATGTAACTGGACGTCCACTTTGGACAGTTTCGGATGATTTTATTCCGGAGTTTATGGAACAATGAACTCCCTTCTATTACACGGACGCTTTAACATGACAATCTATTTCACATGCAGATTTTGATCTTTAGATAAATACAGACAATAAAATGTGATTAGACAGGAGCGTGATGTTATGTGAGAATTAGGATCTACGATATGTGTATTAAATTCAGAGACCATGAAGGCTATGTTTCACAGGTGTCAAAAATGGAAAACATTTTATGATTGACATTTCCAATCACATGTCAATACAAGAATTGAAACATACCATATTTACAAATATTTGTGGAAAATTCATTCTCTGAGAACCATCTACTAGAATATTTACTTCCTAGCATTACTATACACTCGACTATAGTGCGATTTTTATAACGCTGTCCCTTAAGGTCAGCCTTCACGATGTAATATATGACGGTATTTCGCGTCTTTCTCAGTCGTGCCGCTAGATACAGCATGATCGCGATCGTATCAAGCAGTGCTTGTGATCATGCGACATCTAGCGGCAGGACGCGAAATGCCATGTGATATTCCATCACGGGGCTTGAGGGGCAGTTATAAAAATCGCACTATATAAAGAAGTATCGTTTTAACAACCAGGTATTCAGAATTTATTCCTGTCGCATGGGGCTTGAAAAATTTGCGTATGTTCATCGCTTATGATTAACACCAGTACTATCTTACTTTTGAAATATTTTTCATACAAGTATATTTATCACGATCAAAACAGAATTCGTAATATTTCCAATTTCACAAAATACATTAGAGAATAATAATACTAAAATGAATCCATCAAATCTAATTTATTAATTATACTCGTATCACACAAAGGAAATATGGGAAGTTGAATTCATTTCGCTGCAACGGAATGCTTGAAGGCGTACAAAAATTACCCTTTGGGGCGAGGCAGGCAGCGGTGCTGCGAGCGATGTAATAAGCCCAGCAAACGGGGCCGCCGCCTCGTTGCAACGCATAGTGGGTTAAAATGCTTTGAAAAGCGCCCCCCCTGGGTTTTCACATATTATTATGCGTGCCAAAGGAATTTAATCTACGACAGAAAACCAACTATTTTATTTTAGATGAAGCAAGTTACAATTGGAATCATGATTATATTAATTGCTTTCAATGTAATCGATGTGGGTATTGTTGTTTTGTCTGACGGTTTGAGACTTCCAATGAATGAATACATATTCTGGTATTTTATATTTTTTCATCAAGATATCTAACTGTTTTTTTACTGCGGCGAATGGACGCGGCGGTATTTCTGCTTGAACTAATGCTTTTTAAAATTACATTTTTTCGCCAATTGCAGCTTGGCATTCCCAGGGCAGAAAGTTACAATATTTCTAATTAATATCTATAATTAATTTAATTTCCCATTGAAATCACATGCAGATATTTTTTTCAATTTAATGATACGGTCGGCCTGCGTTTTTTTAACGCGACCAAACCTGGTATAAAATTTGAAGCTGGATAAAAATACTCCGGAAAAAAATGTTCCAGGTCATGGGATTTGATCAAGGTAGGCTGAAAAAATTAAAAAAATATTTAAGTGCGCCGACATTTCGGAATATAGTATAATTCCCCCATTGCGTCTGTGAAATTCAAGAAAACAATGCTGTTAATACTGATTTGAGCATTCACATGCAGAAACAACGAAACAAAAAATACAATAATATTCTCACGCTCTAAAAAAGTACTAATCTTACTTATCAAACGTATATAATTTATCCTCATTATGAATTTATCAACAAAAAAAACATAAAACTTTCTACAATGTTTAACTAATGGTGTTACAACAGCACACTCACTCTTGCATTATCTGTAACTTTTGCAATTTTCGAAAATTCAGGAGGTTCAACACATCTCGGTCTTTTCCATTTTTATGCATGTACTTCCCACTATGCGAGAAAAATGTGAAGGGACAGACAATCGAATTTTTCTGCCAAAAAATCGCTGTTTTCGCAGCAGCATTAACTTTCTCTATACTACATGAGATCATACAAAAAAGTAAAAAAACTTTTTTTCCTTCGTAACTGCGCTGAGTCGCCCATTTCAACCCACTTGTTTAATATGATACTCAGTACTTCAGGCCATACCAGAGTTGAATTGTTTAGTAGCGGATAATAATAAGGGCACGTTGATTAAATAAATGATGATGGAGCAATGGTGGAAAGAGGAACGGGGGAACCCAGGCAAACCTTCGACGAACCCGCTTTGTAAGTGCAAACTCCACATGGACCGACCGGGATTTGAGCCCCAGTATCCACAAGTGGAAGGCGCGTGATCTGACCACTGCACTACGGGTCGCCTCCGTTTCAGCCCCGTGCGCGCGACGCCGCTGCGCTCGCGGGGCTGTTTCCCCCGCGCATTCCTTCCCGGAGGCTTCGCAACGCCCCGCCCCCTTCACCCCCTCCGCCCCCGCGCGGCCGCTACCTGGAAGGCAGCGTCGGCCCCGGGGCTACCGGGAACGCTTCGCCGCGCCGCGTCGCCGGCCTCCACGTGCGCCCACTTGAGACTGGGCTTCTGCCCGACTTCCTTGCGCATTTTCCCGGACGCGACATACTCACCAACAATGGTGGTTGGCAGCTCCGTAAAGATAGAATCGCAAAGTATTAAAAAAATTGAAATTAATCTCCAAATTTGCGCTTTTTGTCGCTAATTTGTTACGCAAAAATATGTTGTCGCTCTCCATTTGACATTGCTGTAACAAATGCTGCTAACTTGATGTCAAGTTAGACATATTTTTTGAAAACTTTGTGATTCTAACTTTACGGAGCAACGGTTGCCGTTCTGGGTACGTGCTCTTTGTCGAGGAAGTCTTGCTTTACCACGGTACCGCATAATATGTTCGCTTTGAATTAGGAGGTAAGTATGTTTGGTGGTTCATTTTAGATTATGTAAAAGAGAAAATATCATAACTAAAAATATTCGTTGCAAAACCTTAAATTTTTTTTCTGGGAAGCTTCAGGCTCGGTCTTATTGAAGATTATGATGCCGTAATTATTGTAGGAGCCAGTGCTGACGCATGTTGAGATTCTAATATACTATAACATTCTGAGTTCATTGAGCATCTTTCTGCGAGCAATAAAGGGACAGACTGGGTAATAAAACTGCCACTCCAGACTGTTTCCCGTTCACAAAACCCCTATGAGGGCGGGAGTTTACTTTATGAATGGAAATACAGTGCTACAATGATTTGCAAATGATATTGTTTCCGAAGCCGTATGGAAGGCTTCTTATACAAACTAGCAAAAATTAATTGAATTCTACTTTAAATCTAAAAATATAAAATAAAACTATAGGCCCTTTGACTTACCTGATTTGAAGTATTTTTTTCCCTTAATGCACTGACTGTTAGAAACGTTCTTTTGACCAACTCTAAATTTTCGTTTGTTTTGCAGTTGTTGTTTTGTTTTTTCATTCATGCAACTTTCATAAACTATTTACGTAGCGTATTCTCTCTCATTCCAGACGTGTGCTACGTTCCAAAATATTTCTGCATAATATTCAATTGGTGCTGCATGCTTAGATATGAAAACGTACCCACAGGATCCCATAACATTTCTGCGTTTCAATCTTCACTATCTCACTACTGACCCTGAATGCCAATCATTGTAATACGTTAAGATATTCCGAATCTTTTCCCTGCTCCTTCCTTCTTTCAGTCTTATTTCGCCAGCACTACTCCCTTCCTCTCCCTCACATTCCCCTAATAGTCACAACAACCCAACAACCTCTCAATCACAATATAGCCTCCTCGCAATCGACCGTCCAACCTCCCAACAACAATTTCGGCAATCACTGCCATCAATGCAGCCACTCTGTCTCTGCCGCCCAGACCGCATCCCCCCTCCACCTCCACCTCCGCAGCGCGAGGAGCCGCCAACAAAAGCCGCAGCCGGGCGTCGGGCGCGCACCGGGCCTCGCGACTGCTGAACGCACGCGCGCAGCGAGAACAAAAGGCGCCCCGCCCCCTCCCCACGCGCGGGCACGCACTTGACTGCATCGCAAGTGAAGGGCCGCGCCCCGCCCTCCCCAGGCCCCTCGGGACAACACGCGTGCACTCGTGCGATCCACTCCCGCGCTAATTACAACGCACGCGCGCGCGTGCACGCGGATTCAAGCGCTCCTGAGCGCGCGTTGCTGTCGAGGCGCGCTGCTGCGTATTTTAGAGCACGCGGGAATTTGTGTTTTTGGGTTTTGTTTTCGTTGTTTGTGGAGTTTCGCACTTTAATAGGAAACCTTATGATTCGTATTCGGTGAAGTTGAGTTAGGGAATGAAGCTGATCACAAAATTTGTTGCAATATACTGTAGTAGTTCTCGCAAGAACTATGACCTTCATTTTATTACAAAATAAATACGTAAATAAATTCATAGAAAGAGATCATCACATAAATAAATACAAAATAAATAAGTAAATAAATAGATAAATAAGTAAATAAATAATGTTAAAAACATTTTTAAAAACTTGTCAATTCAAGTGTATCCACAAGTCCAAAAACCACAAATGGCATCACTTTCAGTATTTATCGCTTCTAATTTGAAGAAAGAAAAAAAAAGCTGAAGCACTGAACGAGATCTTTTCTCTCAAGATGAGAGTCCGGTTCTAAAGCGGTCATCTTAAAAAATACAAATATTGCAGTTGAACCATTATATACTAGATTACCTATTTACTCATTGCATGACGTACTTATTAATACACTGGTTGCATGTTCATTCACAAAACTGTAGGTAAACTGTAAATGTAAAACACATTATTCCATTTAAGTGCTCTACATGGTCAACAGGCTTTAGCAGTAAAGACGCACACGCAGTGAACTCGGCTTTTTCGTAAAACTGAGGATGAGAGTCCAGCAACAAACAGCGGCGGCGGCGACTTAAATCGGGGAGGTATACGACCGCAGGGAAGATGGCCGAGCGGCGGAGTGGAGAGCGCCGCACAGTTCCAAAGCCCGCGAGGCCGTTGAGCCCCGGGGCGCGGGGGCGGGGCGGGGGCGGCCGGACAAAGGGGCGGCGGGGGCGAGGCCGCGAGACTGAGTGCCGGCGAGGGGCTGTAAAACCCAGCGGCGGCGCGGCGGGCGACGGGGCCGCGGGGCGACCGCGGGAGGCGGAGAGGTAAACGGGGCGCCGGGCCGCGCCGCGCCGCAGCGCAAACGAGAGGCGGAAAACGAGGCGAGGAGAGAGACGACTGCCACCGGAGGAGGGGTCGAGAGCGAAACGCAGTCGTTCCGTAAGGGTAGACCATAGAGGAAAGATGTTACAAGCCTTTCCTCTATGGGTAGACGTGTAGATGGGACAGCGAGGACACTAACCACCGTGGGATTCGAAGGCCAAAGAATGCTCGAGACAAATGGAATTCCCGACAACAGGGTACGAAATCCAACACATTACGAGAGAAGTTTGAAGAAACACGATATTTAAAAAAAATGTAAGAATGAGAAGATTAAAAATGGGCAGGGAGGATTGGGAGAGTAGGACAGAAAAGGTAACACGATAGATGAAGACTCTTTCAATCTCCTTACTTCACTTAATCAACAAACTTGCAAATAATAAAAGACGTACGAGAAATAAAATATATGTTGTAAGTCAAACCATGGAAATACTGAAAAAGCTCCATGTGAACGAAAGCAAAATAGATTACAGAATGACGAAGAAATGGTGTTCGAAGCGAGGCACATGAATAATTTAGTTAATTGAGACATTTAAATGAAACGCAAAGAATGATTCCATCGTGAATTACAAAGATTAACGTAACTATTGCAGTAGATCATAAATGGAGGGCGCAAAAAATCTGAAAATAGAACTGCTATTTAAGATAATGTTAAAAAGGCAATATGTGCGGCGAGTCGAAGTAGAGTAAATTTGATATTTGGAAAACGACGGAAGCGACTCGCGCAGAAAGTGGCCGTTACGTAAGGGCGCGCTGAAGGAAAACAGGAACGTCACGTGACGCTCTCGAGCGATCGGCGCTGACGCAGGGCTGAACAACGCGCCCCGCAACCGCAGCGATCGCCCGCGGCAAAGGACGGCTCGAGAGGCACGCCGCGGCGCGGCGCCACGAACGAGGAGCCCAATCGTAGGGGGCGACTTGAAGCCGCTAATGTAAAATGAATAAATAAGTAGTATGTAAAAATGAAATGTATTGGAAATAAATAAAAAATAAATATCTAAATAGTAAGTAATTATAAAATACATTCGTACCGGATAAACTAAATTAGGGTCCTGAAATCACGTAAGTTTTCATACGCAAAAGTGAAATAATGTTTACTAACAAGTTCATAATCAGAAGATAATTACGAAATAAAATGATAAAATAGTGCTTTTCTTACAAGTAGTATTTTGCAGAAAAAGTTTCGTAAAAAATGGGAAATTCGGAAAAAATTGAAATGTAATTTATGAAACTACTTATAAGACAACGTTTCAAAAATGGGTATGTTTCCATAACAGGAAATTTTGTCAGAAAAAAGAAAAGTTCCAACAAGTGATATTCTCATACATTTTACGAAAAAAACTGTGATAACAATAAACTTTGAAAAATATGAAAATCAGAGCATGTTCATTTGACGATGTTTTAACATGTTACACATTTTCTCTATTTTTAATCCCTTAAAATACTTTAATATCACAAGAGAGTAGTGGACGACCCGATGTGCAAATGCGGTTACAGCTAGCAGTAACAAGAAGAGATCAAATAGTAATTCAACTCATTCGTAAACAACTTGCATGAAAGTTCTGATCCCCTCACGGAAGAAGAAGAAAATAGAACAAACATAGGACATTACAAGGAAGTATCCAATGCTTAGACCTGAAATGCATACTATCAGTAGAGCGCAAAATGTCGCCAGAACAAATGGGAGAGTGAATATGCGTGAATGGCTGCTTTAGAATAATAAAAATCTGAGCCTCCAATTGCTCACCCTTGGTTACTGAGGAGGAGGATGAGAAGAAGAAGAAGAAAGGGGAAGAGGACAGGAAAGGAAGAGGAGAGAAAAGGAAGAGAAGGTAAAGATGCAGTAACGAAGAAGGAGAAGGAGGACAAGTTAGAAAAATTAGTAAAAACTTCTTAAAATACGGGACGCACGGTCTTCGTGCCATCCCATCCCATCGTGCGGCGGGCGTGGGCGAGCGGCCTTCCCCGCGGCCGGTGCCGTGGCCTCGTCTTCCGCGAAGGGCGGGTCGGGTGCGGGGAGGGGGTGGGGGCGGGGGCGGGGGCGGAAGGCAGGTGCGCGGGCGAGGCGAGTCGAGTCCGCCCACGCCCCCGGCGGCGCCCGGCGCGGTGCAGGGCGCCCACGAGCGCCGCCTTCCCAGAAGACGGGCGGGGCGGGGCGGGCGCTGCCAGCATGCAAATCGCGCCCGCCACTCCGCAACGACTCTCGGCCGCACAGCTATGCAGCGCGCAGCCCAAGGCGATGCGCTCAGCCATTCCGCAACACCTCTCACAAACACCTACGTGCCTTTTCAGCCGCGTCTCTCTACACTCTGTCAGGAACATACGCACGGCATTGTGATGAATTCTCGTTATTTGCTTCACAAGTCCAAGAAACTATTGGATTTTAATACCGAGGACCACGAATTTCTCTGGTGAGAACAAAATACAGTAATTTCTTTCAATATACGCTAGTTTCTGCACATTCGTATCCTTTCGAGAATGTTGAAAGAATAAAATACTATTTTGAATACATTATTTTGATACATTATGTTCATTTTCGTTTAAGACCCGTCCATGAAAAAAATAACCCGCGATCATTCACTTTAGAATTGGGCTTTTTCTACTTCTTTTTTTTTTCCTTCGGAAAAGGCAGCTTCGCACTCCGTCGTCTATTGGATTTCAGTTAACACGTGAAACGGTAATCCTGCCAATGAAAGTGAAGAGGCTCATCCCAACCCGCTCGCCCGGGGCGGGCAGGTGGATGCGCGGCGACAGCTGCTACGCGATGCAGTGAGCCGATGCATTGCGCCGGTGTCGCCCGCCACTTGCAAGCGGCAGATAGGGCACGGCTTTCGTAACGAGGTAGGTGCGAAGCGCAGGTGCGCGCGAGGGGCGAGGGCGGTCCACCGGCAGAGGGCAGAGGCGCCGCCCAGTCGGTTCTCGTGTGAATCCCGGACGCGCGCCGGCAGGGCGCTCCCAGTCAAAGCACGTGCAGAGCTGCTGCAGTAGCAGCAATTCCTGCATCGGACGCAGTTACGTGAAATGGATGGAGCAGTGAATGCGGCAGTCACGTTTCTGGACAAGAGTCGAAAGGAATGGGCGCTATAATGCATACTGATTCCGAAATGCTCGTTTCATAATCGTAAGGGAAATTACGTGCCGGAACGGGTAGGCCAGGCCGCTAAGGCGGGAGCGCCCTCACTACCTCGAAGGTCGACGACTCGAGCACCATATCACGTACGTATGCACTTTTGTTAAATTTGATAATAATTTCACGAAGGAATACAGTTCAAATAGAGCTTATTCTTACGTAAAACGTGGCGAGAATGTAACCCTTATCATAGCAAAGCGCTTGTAGACGGGAGAAAATTTTCGCTTCACTTGAAAAATTTTAGCAATTGGAGTGGACTGATTTTAATAACAAATCACTTGTATCATAAATTTTGCAAGAGTAATTATATTCGTAAGTTTCGGACGTGCCTTCGCCGTTTTGTTGAGAAATCCAGGACGCGAAGAGGATCTCTGAAAGGACCGTGTACCTCAGACATCCGTCGACAATCCGGTCTGGACCGGTGCCGTCGCGCCGGTGCCAATCTCCGCATTAGCCTCAATGCATTGTCACACGCGAGCCTGATCCACGTCATAGATTTGTGCCGGTCGCCCGTGGCGATCTCCTCCCCCGCAGCGCGCCGGCCGCCCACGTCGCTCCTCCCCCTCCCCCCGGCGGTGGGGGGGGGGAGGATCGTAAATCTCCCGCGCAGGCGCAATGCAAATCAGCGAGTGACCCAGAAAGCCGAAGAAGGCGCTCCGCCGGTGGGCGGCACTTGGCCGCAGGCGCGCGGTGGCCAAGCCCACGTAACTGCGCGCTGCACCGCCGGGGGCGGGAGCACAGTGGGGCACGTCACGTGCCTCGCATCACTAGAGACCGGGGAAATATGTAGTATGAAATGTCAAAATATGTGCATAAATATGTAATGAAAATAGTAAGAATGTGTAATAAATATGTAAAATCGGATATAATATGTAATATTAAAATTCTTTAATTAAAAGAAACATTTACATAGAACGAAATTACATTTAGAAAAAATGTCCTAAAATAAATTTTAAAATGAATACAAACATATTAAAAACATTTTGGAGAGCTCAAGTTGACGCACAGTTTGCATCATACAACTTTCTCGTCAGTAGTAAAAGCTTCATCTATAGTAATCCACGACTTGACAAATTTTTCTCGGAAATTAAGATTACAGGTCATAAAACGCGGTGTCAGTGATACTTTTCACAACTACATTTCACCAATAATGCAGAGGAAAATGCTGATGTTTTTGAAAATGCTCTTTTTCATAATCAAATGTGTAAGAAAATTGAAAAAAAGAGATAGAATAAGAAAATGTATGTGAAAACTGCAAAATATGTAAAATATGTAATGTAGTACTAAATATGTAAAAATATATAACGAAAAAATTGGATGTTGTGTTAGGAGGGCGATAATTTGCCAAGATTACAATTTTGAGAACGGTAAGTAGGAAGATTAAAATATGTAATTACATAAAAATCCGGTCTCTATACATCACTTTACCCACGAGCGGATACAGCAGATTTTTTTTTGGGGGGGGGATCACAAATTTTAATTAAATAATAAACATTTGTTATTAAATTTTATATTATTTTTATGCCTGTGGGTAGCTCATGGGTCAGCGTGCTCGCTTTCCATGACGCGACTCCGGTTTCGATTCCCGGTCGGGCAAGATTACAGTGTGCGTTTTCCCTGCAATGCCCCAGTACATGTTGCTGTGTGACGATGAGAAAACTCACTTCTCAGGTTCAAAAGACCAGAATATGGCGTAGGGATCTCTAGGTGCTAACCACACGTACCCCTTAACCTGTGCCTGCGAGGCCGCTGCTGGTACGCACTAGCCCGCACTGGCTGTCGCTCCAAGTACATTTATACATTATTTTTATAGTGTACGTGGTACTTCACAATATTTTTTTAAAATAATTACATAATTCTAACGTAAATTAATATTTAAATAAATTTTGCCAATGAAGGAAAACTCTAGGCACTTTGGGAGGACCAAGGCCCCCATGTCCATCCCCTTGGATTCGCCACTGACTTAACCGCCTACGGAAAGCATACAAAGCACTTAGAGCAAGGGAGCATTCAAAATTACATTCACAAAATGTCGCTTTTTGTAAATCTCAATGTGTCACTTCCACCGAGTTGAACTTTCCATTCCAACCACCACTCCTGCCTGAGTTAATTTTATTTCACTTTATTGAATTCTGGGGCGATATTAAAAATTATTATTATATCATTTTTCAAATTAAAAAGGAAATATATTGTTTTACTAATTTGAACATTTATTTTTATCATGGTGTTTGACATAGCTCCTCAGGTATAAGGATAGATACATAAATCATACAGTCCTTCTTCATTACTGCGAATTCATTCTAGAAATACCTTAGCGTCATAGTGTTGACAAGTAATTTAATGGCGACAGATATTGAATTTATAGATAAAGACAGTAACGAAGACGCACACTTGGACGTTTTTCTTGCATGCGTAACAAGAAGAGTGGTATAAAAGAAATAATTAAGGCACATATACTGTAATGAAGTTTATAAAAGCATCCATAGGAGTACGCTGTTAGTCTCTTGATTCAGCTATTTTGTCTTGGTAAGAATACTCGAGTGATTTTAATACAACTGTTAACTGTTAACTGCAAACTAGAGCGGAAATAGAAGGAAAGATCGCCCGGGATCCGTGGTTCGTTTATTAGAGTACTGCTCCACCGCTCGCCTGTAGTTGATCGGATAAAGGACAAAAACTATACAGCGATTTTTCTAACTTTGCCCCTCAAAGCCTGTCTTCACGATGGAATATGTCACGGTATTTCGCGACGTTCTTACTCGTGCCGCCAAGTATCGCATGATCGCGACCGTATCAAGCAGTGCTTGCGATCATGCGACTTTTAGCGGTACGGTAAAGACGCGAAATGCCAAGTCATATTCCATCGTGGTCATAGGGGCTTGAGGGGCAGAGTAAGAAAAATCGCTCTATACCAACCAAAGCAGCCGTCCGCTCGAATTCTCTCCCAGAGAGTACCTTCGACGTTAAGCAGAACGCACGTATGGTCCGATTAAAATAAGTTGGTGATTGACAGTTGTGCTTATAAAGCTGTAGCTTCAAACAATATGAGGGTATGATTTGGTTATTTTAATAAGTATTTATTTCAAGTGTTTACTTTCGTGTCCCGGGAGCACATTCTCAGTGGTACGCAAACTGTCAACGTCGCTCCCGTCAATTCGCAACTGTCAATCACCAACTTATTTTAATCGAACCGCAGTGTGGGAAAGCTTCTCGTTGCGCGTGCAGGCGCACTGTGCGGTGGGAGCGCGCGCCTGACGCAAGCGGAGCGTCGCTGGCCGCCGCCTCCAGGAAGCGCCTCTGCGGCGCGCGCTCAGCGCATGCCTCCGAGCGCCACCTGCCAGCGCTCGCCGCAGGCAGGGACTCATCGCCACTGCACGCGCGGACGCCGCAGGCAAGAGTTCCAAGGACACCAACTAGCTTCACTCTAATTCAGTGTTGTCAACGTCGATGCCACGAGCACGAGTGCGTGGCACGAGTGCCACGACGAAATCGCCCCTCCACGCACTTCATTACCTTGCCACTAGAGACAACGTCATCCTTATAGTACGGCCCATCCTTATAGTACGGCTTTATAGTACATCCTTATAAACGGCGGGGCTGCTGCTGCTGCTACAACTACTACTCGCAATAGTTCCCTTTCCCGACGCTAGTTGCCAAGAGAAGCTCGTGGCCTGCTACGGTGCCACGATGCGTGCCACTGCCACCAGTAGACCTTGATACCACTGTTCTAATTTAATATTTTACTATTGGCGTTATTAACTAGGGTAAATCTACCATTCAATATCCTTAGGGGCAGACGCAAGGCCGCGACCAGATGTTTTTCTGGAGAGGGAAGAGCGGTTGAACTAATGAATAGTAATGAAAATTATTGATTGCATTGAGGACAATATCATTTCATTATTTCATTTTTGTAAAAATTAACTAGAGCACATTAGACGTACGACGACGAACGAAAATTAAACGAAATCGAGGCTTAGAAAACACTATTTAATGTGAGTGGGGGCAGGGGGCTCCCTCTGGGCACGGCCTTGGGCAGAGTCTGATGGCGCTGCCTATTTGAGAGTATCTTTAGCTCCATTGGAAGACTTCAAACATTTTTCTACCAACAGCATGGAACAGAAACTACTGAATAATGATATCATCTGCCACATCGACATTTGATGGCTGGTTTCAACCTAGAAAGTAAGCAGTGAGATTTATTGCAACCAGTGACCATTGCCGGGCTATCTTTGGTGCAGTCAGAATTACAAAACTGGTCATAGTGATTAGTTGAAGATACTTGAGTATTAATTATCTCATTATAATATGTTAATTTTTCGTGATGAATAATTTTGTATGATTGTCGGAGTATAATATTGAATTCGTGAATAGCTAACTTGACCATTTTTGATCTACCTTGTTAACGCGTCATGTCAACTTCAAAAATTCAATTAAAATATTGCAGCTTAAACTAAAATTCCGCACATTTACTAGAATTTAAATTACTACCTTTGAAGCTCTTCTCCCTCCCGAAAACTGACGTTCTCAACATGTCCAGGATTATACACATCGATTCGGACAGCGAGGCGCTCTAGGCTGATCTCTATGGCACAGAACCGCGGAGTAGTGACCAAGTAGGTCAGTGTCGTCAAGGTCCATGCTACGAGCGTTGAGTCCGTGGCACGACTGCCACGACGAAATAGCCCCTGCACGTTGTTCGTCACACCGCTACCAGAGACAACGCCATCCCTATTGTACAACGGCGGGGTTACTAATAGTTTTCTTTCCCGACGCTTGTTGCGCAGAGTAGCTCGTGGCATGCTACCGAGCTACGACGCGTGCCACTGACACCAGTGGAAGACTTTGAACCACTGAAGTAGGTGGAGCTCAACATTAGCTTCTCACACCATCACGTTGTCTCTTTGAACATCATCCCATGCACCACTCATTTACCATCATTCACCTCTCATGAGCATCACTACCATCATTCATGAAGTGAAAATTATCGTACACCTCTGGTCACTTGCCTAGGAAACAGGATCTAAAAGCTTGTATCTTCTGGCACTCATCGTCATCGTAAGCATTAGCGTCCTACACCCAATAAATCCTAAGCTCCTTTCTGAAGTAGTTCCAACTTTCAGTAGCATTTCAGGCTTAAGATCTCTAATGTGACCAATTGGTATTGGTATACCAATGTGACCTTACACACCACAGTACAATTCGACTTAAACTTCCTCATCGCTTCTTTAAAAATTAACCACGAAGCGGATGCTACAGCAATATTTAATTAGTACACATTGCGGACGATTTTAGACTTAACAATCAACTGTATTTGAATTCCTAAAGGTTCAGTTTAAAATATTCCACATAACTATACCTTTCATATTCGTCGCAGCATATTGATCAGATAAACATACACAGTTAATTTCAATCCTGTTCTGCTTACAGACTTGACAGAATAAGTTTCTATAAACACTTCACAAGACGTATTTTATGATTATCAAGGTAGGGAGAAAGAATTTGTAAAAACTTCTTGACTATGTGTAATGATCATTCGAAATTATACGACGACTAACTAGTGACGTCCAAAAAAGGTAAATGAAAGGCCGGTTGCTAAATGGCCATCATTCTGACAATTTGCTCCGTCGATTACGACCCTCGGAAGTTTTACAGCGCATGAAACGTGACTTACCATACACTGGTGCTAACATTTTGAACCTGTAACACCTCTGAAGACAGTAAGGGCCTAACCGCGAACCGGACTCGCAAGAAACCACAACCCACACGCTCAAGATGGCCTCTACCAGCCCCCCCCCACTCCCGCTCGGCCACCTAGCGCAGACGCTCCGCACCTCCGCCAACACACCAACAGCCATCGGACCCGCATCGGACCATCATTTCCTTTGGCCTGCCCCAGACACCAGGTCACTTTCTGTGTTAACTCTAACTTATAATGGGAAAATCGAAAAAGCATCAAAATATTTTTTCTTATCTCAAAGATACTTCCCTTAATAATAACTTAACAATGGCGACTGGGATATGGCATAAGAGGCAACAAGGGAAACAAATAAGCATCTGAACATATGAATTCCGAAAGAAAACACGCACGAAGTATTCTCATGAACACCAAGACTGTAAGAAGACTCAACTCCGGTATTGGAGGCACTATGGATGAATCGTATGTTTGAAAAACATCTAGAACTAATCGGACTTAGCATCAGCGACATCATATAGTCAATGGTCAACTTATCTCGTTTTTTTTCAGCCAATAACAAAGGCGTACACGTACTTCACCAACGTCATCTACACTTAAGTAGTGTGTGTAAGTAAGCAGATGACGTTGCTTTGACATATGAGCTTGGTGGCCGATGTCTGAAAAGACAGTCCTCCCATTGGACACATGATATCGCGGAAGCTAGTGAGTCCGATCAGCTGCAGACGCATTTCATACATATATCCCCAGCATTGGAGTTGAGTGTCCTTGCATACGTAGTGGCTATGGAGAAAAAGTTTTCTTGGATAAAGTTAACAGATAATGCAATGAAGCGATGGTGTAACCGCAGCTAATTCGATGAAAAATATTTTGCTCTAACCAAAGCCTGTCCATCTTCGCTGTAATCTGCCGACCTCGCCATCTATTCTCATTACTCTCGTCACTTTAGACGACATCACCATCGCCTCAGAGGGAGCCCGCTTGCAGACACCTCATTGTGCCAACGCCTTCCCCCTCTCCG
This sequence comes from Acheta domesticus, assembly GCA_031308135.1. Lineage (NCBI taxonomy): Eukaryota > Metazoa > Arthropoda > Insecta > Orthoptera > Gryllidae > Acheta > Acheta domesticus. Next base: position 114,901,594 of record JAHLJT010000631.1, on the reverse strand, counting down.
GCCCCGTCTCCGCCCTCGCCTGCGCCACGCCCCATCTCTGTCCCTGGCTTTACCCCATCCTGTTGCCGCTCCCGTCTCCACCTCCGGATCATCTCTGCTTCTCCATTCGCTCCCGCCTCTGTCTTTTCCCCCGTCCCGTCCCCGCCTTCACCACCATCACCGCTTCCGGCAGTCTTTGCCTGTCTTCGCCACCGCCCCCTTCACCGCTTCCACCCTCGCCCCTTCGCCCTCCGCCTTCGCCCTCCGCCTTCGCCCCCCGCCTTCGCCCCCCGCCTTCGCCCCCCGCCTTCGCCCCCCGCCTTCGCCCCCCGCCTTCGCCCCCCGCCTTCGCCCCCCGCCTTCGCCCCCCGCCTTCCCGCCTTCGCCTTCCCGCCTTCGCCCCCCGCCTTCCCGCCTTCGCCTTCCCCCCCGCCTTCGCCCCCCGCCTTCGCCCCCCGCCTTCGCCCCCCGCCTTCGCCCCCCGCCTTCGCCCCCCGCCTTCGCCCCCCGCCTTCGCCCCCGTCCCAGCCGCAGGCGCCACTTTAGCCCTGTCTCTGGCGACCACACGCCGAACCGGTTGCGCCCGCGCCTGTGGAGGCCGAATAAAAGTTGAAAGGGCGCCTTGTAATGGGCTCCAACGACGATAAGTAATTCCCATTCGCTACCGCAGGAGGCCCCTGGCGCCCGCCGGGCCGCAAGACGCTCGGCCCCCGCGCGCGGTTTGTTTGTCGCTTTGTGCGCGGCCGGGCGTCATTCATTACCCGATCAGATGCTCGCAGCGATAGCCAGCCGCAAATAAAAGCGCACAGCTTAATGAAGAATTCGCATTGCTCTTGGCGGCGCGCCTTTCATCTCGCGGTAGTTAGTGCAACAGCAAAAAGGCAAACGTTTTACAAGAAATTGAACGAGATGCATTGCAATGTGCTCATGATTGTGCATTCCATCGGTAAATTGATACGCCGCAGCAAACTTACCCCTATTCGGCAATCACTTTACTGTCGCAGATGATTTGTGGACAAATCACATTTCTACCAACATGTAGTCTCTGATATTTACCGGTTAGGTAAACAAATTGATTAAGTGGTTAATTTGTACCATTACGAACAAGACGCCGAACTATAATGAGACAAAATGTTTTAATGCTAAAAAAGAAACACACCGGGAAAACTTAAAGAAGAAAGGAAAAAAATGCATAATACTGACAGACACTAAATCAACATTTATTCCATAAGTTATCATGAGTAAATTATACGGTTGTACAGTTTTATATTATTTTCAACTTGACAAGCATAAAAGTATGGTAGTGTTTGGAACTAAACAAAAGTACTTTGATCATAACTCATTAATTATTGGAGCAAAAAGAATGACCTCTCTAGTATTCAAAATAATATTTATTCTCCAATAAACCCGTTCCAAGACTTGATATATCCGGGAGATATTTTGAACTGTATGACAAATCGTGAAGCGCGCATCATAATGCAGTATTTGTAGCTCGATGTTGCAACTAGATTCCATTTTGTAGCTTTATGAGGTAAGAAAACCCCAATATATTCAACCTTTAAACTTCTCTATCCAAGCAGCAGAAATATTCGACTCGACTCACATCTTCCTTTCTCAAATACATACTTGTCGTGCTGAATATGACTGCTAACATACGATCCTTCCTACAACACTGTGCAAAGAGCAACATTTCCCACCTTCGCAACGTGTTGGCGCGTTCTACAGAGAACGTCGCTGAAAATCACTTCGACATAACGTTCTACAGATAAAGTCGCTGAAATCACTTCGACATAAATATCAAAAGGCAGACATTTCAGGCGGCGACAGCTCAAATCCGCGTAATCCAGCGGCGACTGCGCCGGTGGAAAAAGCAGTTGGCGCTGGCGCTCGATAAGGGGCAAACGGGAACGGGGCCGTTTCGGCAGCTGCAGGTGCCACAGCGATAAGGGGGCGCTGGGCGCGGGGAAAGGGCGGTGGAAATAGGGCGCCGGCTGCGCGCAGTCGCCGACGCGCAGGCAGGAGAGCGAACGTGCTAGCAAGCAGGCCCTGCGCGAATCGCGTCTCTTTTCAATCGCTTCGCACGTGGGAATGGAAGGGAAATATTAGGGAAGGGAAATTCCACGTCAAAGGAACGCCCGATATTGAATACTCGAACACGGAAAGGATTCTACAATGACGTTTTATATGAAAAGTGAGTGGATGCGAAAATCGATCTTGTGCTTTGGGGACCTGTGTGTGATATTCTTGAGAGTCGAATGTCTCATCTACATTTCTTTCACTGATAGGTCAGTCAGGCTTCTAGACTTCACCCATTACATTCTATTCCTCTATCGTTTTTCATCTCCCAGTTGGTTACGCCTATTTTCTCACCGCGTTGTCACTGATATTTCTTGTCACCATAAGTAAATTTATTGCAGTTAGCCACATTCCAGTATCTAAACATTTTATCGCCTACACTGTGAATCCTTTCCATATTCCTTACTTTTTGTTACAATTTTTTAGGTATTTCTGTGTCATCATAAACTTTCCGATATCTCTATTGGTAATTTTTGGGTTGCTTAGATCTGAGTAATTTTACGCCTTAGATCACGCCTTAGATCTTGAACAATTTTAATTTCATTATTACTTCCAAAATCCTCTCTCTACCTCCAATAACGGCTGGCTGCTCTGATCGGTAGTGTTCCGTGGTTTCTCCGATCAACACCAGGCTAATGCCGGAACAGTACCCTACCAAACGGGCCACGGATCGCGCACGATCTTTCTTTCCTCTTCCTTGTCCTATCCTCACCCCCTTCCACCCACACTTACACTAGCATGCACTACATACCACACATGCCGGGAGACCAGTCGGGAGTTTAGAGTTTGTCCCGGCCGAGGCGGTGCCCCGCTGGTGGGAGATACCTGATTGAGGGGAAACCCCGCTAGTCGACAGTAGGTCGGCGCCGGATCTTGCCATCCAGCGGGGAAAAGATCACCGCCACCTCCCGAGGAAATACACGCACTACACTTACGGGACTAATGACCTCTCTAGTTGACGCACCCGGAATCACGAATCAATCAAATCAAATCAATTTAGAGTACAATCCCCATGAACTTTTCCAAGTTCCTTTATCCATTCGTTTCCTTCTGTTCCACGCTTACCACGTCTGTTGGCAGCGCCCTCTGCATTGGGCGCGCCGGTGGGCGCCGCTTTGTTTACGTATTCCTCCCGCGGTTCGTCGGCGACAGCGCCTCCCAGCGTTATCTGCCATCAGCTCTCACCGCCCGCGACGAGATGATGCCCGCCCGCCTATCGCCCAGAGCCCACCGCTGGCTCCGCGCCGTAAACGTTAACGCTATCGATAAGCGCATGCAAACGATTATGGCTGCAATACGCACGCACGGGAAGCTAGAGCTTGTGCTTCTCAGGGCGGTTAGGTGTATTATAATTACTATACAACTATAACGAGTAAACAGTAAAAATTCAAGAATAGAGGTGAGTTGTTCCTAATTAACCTAGTTTCTCTTAATCCACGACAGATACGGTCGTTAGTGAACGTTTTTAGGACGCGGCAGAGTGTTTGCCATTGAAATATTTTGTCTTTTATCTCGATGTCTTTCCCATCTCAAAATGCCTCTCCGTACAGAATCCAATTTCCCATTCATCCCCACACTTGGCTATTCCCCATCACTGCATTTCGACTGTCAATGACGGACAGCGCGAAAGCTTCGACTTCTAAGGCCGACGTGCTGTTTTTGCCGCTAGCATAACGAGTTGGGAGGCGCTTCCCAAAAACCTCATTTATTTGCCCTTCGCGTTCCCCCGCAATCGATGGGGTGCATGTGATAAAATTAAATTGACAGTAATATACGAGTCTATAACGGTCATTAACAAGTATAATATGAATTGGAATGTTGTTCGAGTGGCTTCGGGATCTTTTTGTGATGTAGCTGCCGCCACTGAAGATGTACGCTCGCTCCTGACCAAAGTTGGCACCGATATAAGACTGAAGAAAGACACGTTTGTTTATGACTATGTCAGAATAAATGCACTACTTTGAAAGATTAGAGACTGCATTAACACAGAAAAAAATATCAACGACAATGATACAAACGGTTTCAGCGAAAGAAGCATTTTCATTTATCATTTCACGAGATATTGGCGCATAGGAAAGGTAAATAAGTTTTACTAGCGGTCTGCAGCAGCCAAAAGGTGCAAAACAAACACCATAGAAAATTATTTTCCAAAAATAGCATGCATATTTCTTAAGAGCAGCAAATAAAAAAAATTCTCGTGTAGCACCGGAATAACATAATGCATGTACTCGTATATACAGTGCAACAGTTCTTTATGAACCCAGAATATCAAAAAAGTTTGTATTCCATTACGCAACAATTGCATAGCAAGCATTTAATGATGGGCGACCTCTTCCTTGGAGTCTTGCTGTCGCATGACGTCAGGTGTGTCGTAAGTAGTGAAGCACCAAGTACGAGAATTCAGTCGGTACGAGCAGTATGAGATTAGGCGGAATAACACAAATTTGCATTTTTCTGACAAAATCGAGACTGTTTCTTTTTTGGATTTTTCCCGTGTTTCTGGGTATCTAACGAAACCACACACAGCTTTCACACGACTGGAGGTGGCATAGTTTTCTTTCAAGTTCTGAACGCATTGTAAATGTGTAATATATATTTTATAATTTTTTTTTCAGATTGAACTAACTCCTACATGATCAGAGCAAGAAATACAGGATCTGGTACCACTAAATTCTGGAATTTAAATGCACTTCAAATATTTGTATTTTGTTGAGTGCTTCAATATAATTAACCAGAGTTCACTCAAGTTGAAAAAATACTCCAGTATAAAAGATTTAAATTTCCTTAATTAAAATCCTTTGATGACTTGTGAGTAACCTGTTTCACTTGCTGCAGGGTATTATTACTCCCCCTGCGATGCATCGTTTTCTTTTTCACTTACAGTTTCGAACACAACAGTCGCGCCGTTCTGAAGACTACAGACGAATATCAATGAGAACGAGAAGACCAAATGCAGCCCTAGAAAACTCTACAACCGCATTAAAAGCATGAATTTTATTTTAATAGAGTGTACGCGTGACCTCGCAAGCCCAACTCGGTAAGATTTGGCATCCGGGGAGAGCGCTGCGCCGCGAAACCCTTCTTGGAAGCGGCGACCGCAGACGCGCGGGCGGGCGGGGCGGCGGGCGGCCCTATGCTAAGTGGGTCCCCAACGAGCTGCTCCGCCCGCGCACGCCCGGCGCCAGCACGCCAAGGCCAACGACGCCGCCCCGCAACAGGCATCGGAGCTTGCATTCTACGTTAGATTTGAAGGGCTCGCGAAAGTATTTTGTTTTTTATTTTATTATTATTATATTATTATTATTATTATTATTATTATTATTATTATTACTTCACAGTTCTGTCTCTGGATAAAATCTCAGGATTGAGGTAACCTACGGGCTATTGCCAAGTAACGGCCCTTTTCGATGTCAAAGTAGGATTACATGTGCTAGGCATGAGTAATACTATTGTTAAGGAACTTTCTGACTATTGCGCAGGTATTGAGGATGACAACTTTCTGTAATTTCATGTACAATGTCTTTGGCATTTTCAACTGTTGTAGGCTGTTATCAAAGTTGTTGGGATGACACCAGTTGTGGACACAATGATGGGTATTGTGTAAACTTTCTCCATTTTCCACTGTTTTTTTGTTGTTATTATTATTATTATTACTATTATTATTATTATTATTATTATTACTATTATTATTATTATCATCATCATTATTATCATTATTAGTATTATAATTATTCGCGTATTGGCCACAACTGACCACGCAACACGTTTCTCCCTTCCGAGGCCCAGTCGTATTCTATCCTGGAGAGATCAACGTGTGGAATTATGGGGATCAGCATTTCGGCTGTATCCCTAGGTTAAGACAAGGTTGGCAGTCTCGAATAATCAATTATGAGGTGATAGGATGATGCTATTATTATTATTATTATTATTATTATTATTATTATTATTATTGAATAGGGTGATGATAAGGGATGAAAGAACTAGGATGATGGTGGGAAGTGTTAGATGGGGTAATGGGAGGTGTGAGGTGTTCGCGGGCTTTTGGAATCGCAGCATTCGCCTTGCGACCAAGGGAAACCACCAAAACCTTTGTCAGGTTGGCCGGCCCAGGGATCGAACCCGAACCTCCCGATTGCGAATCCAGAGCGCTAAGCATTGAGCCACTTCCCTTGGTATTTTTTAAAATTTTTTTAATAATAATATATACTTTTCTAAGGCTGGCTGATTGCTAGATGGTAACCATAAGCTTAGATTTACAATACAACATATTCCAATAAAACACAATACAAGAAACTAGAACAACAGCTACTACTACAAAAACAACCGTAAAAGATGACAGAATACCAGAGCTACCTATTTATGCCTAAGCACACCCAACTGAAAATAATTGAAGTGTAGCGAGAATGTTTGAAATTGGAAAGAAATCGGTTAACGACGCTTTACAATTAAGAATAAGTTTTTTTCGGTGTCTAGTTTTGTTACCTAGGTGAGCATTATGTGTTAATTATTGAAGTTGAAAATTTGATAGGTGACTGATTAGTTTATGTAAGGACTGAACGTTAATTTAATCTTGAACATTTGTTCTGTCAGTAGTTAACGATTCATTCTCCGTGAATGAGCCACTTTAAGAACACAAAATCATTGAATTAAAAAAATAATAATATGCAGAATTAAAAAGATGAATCAATTCCAAAATTTGTCTAATAATCAAATTACAGCAACAATTTATCCATTAAATTCATATAGCGTTTGCAAATATCCTCAAATTTCCTATTTACCGTGGGAAGCGTCTTAATCATCCGCAATTCACTCAGTATCTTAAAAGCATTACAGTACGAATGTGTTCTCGTCTTTGATGTTTAGGACAAAAGCGGACAATTCTCTGAGTGACGCACACACATCAATGTTACAAACTTGTTTCAGTAGTAAATGTGTCATAACAGGGAAACGAAAAACGACTTCACCCCAGAGGACGAGAAATTGACTTGCCAGAGCAGAAACGGTCGCCAATGTAATTAGAATAGGACAATGAATCTTTCCTAAAGGAATGCGATGTTCTAATGCAAATCTGAATACATGAGAAAACGTAAAACTATATGTAGATGATTTGGCTCCACGAATAATGTTTATATAATTCGATATGATCCCTGTCCCGTTTTTGCAGAGGAACATTATTTTCTCCATGGCAGTTGCCAGGAAGGAATAGCACTGAACAAGGGCCTACAACGTTCTCCCACATGAAAAAAAAAGGCAGGAACAAACCCAACACGAAGAAAAAATGTCGGTGACCCCTGCCGACTCACGACTCCACGGAGACCGCCTTTGTTTTTCGGTCGTGTCTAAGAGCGGTCTCGTGCGCTGAAACACGGCAGACACACTTCGCCGCTCCGGGGCGGCTGGTCGGCCGGCGCTGCGCGGCGGAGGCAGGGAAATAATATATCAGCGCACACATGACGCGCGGCAAACACAGATCTCTCCTGGTCTTTCAGCGCCCGCTTACCTACCGTCGCGCCGCGGCGGCCGCCAAGACAAATGGGAAGCGACGCGGGAAAACTTTGCACACAATGACGAACGTGTATTCTACCGGGAGAAACAAGCGCATTGTGTGTTCGTTTCCTGATTTCTCCTAGGGAGAGTGGGAGCGGTGGCGCTGCGCTGCGGCCGGGTGGAACTACTCCGAGCAGAGCAGTCAGCGATGTAGATTCTCTGTCGAGATATTATTATCGTAGTGTTGATAAATATAAATACATGCGTGCAGACCTTGACATACGTGCGATAGTTCTCAGGACATACTAATGAGTTCTGCGAGTATCTCAGACATAATACTAACAGGACGTTTATACACAACACACATAAAGTACATTTGCCTTTGGGAGGTGATAATTGTTGACCTTGTTCCCAAGTGAATTCCCCGGTGAAAGGGAAAAAGCCGCTAGCGAAACCCACTGTCTCATTAGGGGTTTCGCCGCTTAATAGTCGAAAACTGTCAGATGTTGCACCCTTTCGAATGTGATGAGCACGTCACACGAAATGAGATAATAAAACAGAATACATGTTTAGAGGGACGATGAAACATGACAATTCTATACATGAGACGTTAATTACAAACAAGGATAAAATAATCATATAATATTGATAAAAATCGCGGAAGTGCTATGATTCGTTCCTTTGAGTAATATTTTTGATGTTGTGCATGTTAAACTCATTCAATTAGTTTAAAACACGCAGTAGAGAAATGTAAATAGTCTATATATTTGTACACGTACAGAATTCATAACCTGCATAAACTTCATGAACATCCCGATTATGTCGTCATGTTATGACTGACAAATCGTATCTACATTTTCAAAGAGGTATAAATTTTATATTTTAATTTCGCTGTCAACGAAACAACAACGACAATAATAGCAATAACAACAATAATAATAATAATAATAATAATAATAATAATAATAATAATAATAGAAGAAGAAGAAATAAAAATGCATCATATGTATTGTAGGTATTCTGTTCATAATTTAGTGGTTCATTCACTGAACGTCTCAACATCTCTCACAAATATTTTATGGCCCATAAACATCATGAGTCTCGCAAAACAAGATTGCAAATTCCTCAGGCATAACATACCTTTTTCTCTGATTCCCAAATCTTTCTCCGTTTCTTTATTTACATTCCATCTCTCTTTGCTCTTTCATTCCATCTCTCTTTGCGCCTTTGGACCGAGAGTGTTCAACAGATGCACATAACATCTCATAAGATTCCCAGAAATAGGCCTGATGTAAATCCAACAGAAACGGAAGCATTCGTCAGAATAATGTTTGGCTTCTACCAGCTAAACTATCATCACAGTCGAAATAATTCCCATCAAAACGACAACCTTCAGCTACGTTATAAATACAATTAAAATAATAAACATACATTAAAACAACAACAACAACGGAGCATAGCATCATCAGCAGATCTCACAGAACGTATATCCTCAATCTCCGAACAGTTATAGCCCGGCTTCTAGCGCTTCCCTCGCAGTGTTTGCCCACGGGCTGAGCGCGATCTCGCACGGAACCCGTCCTCTCCTGCGCCCCCACCCTCCGCGGCGCAATTTTTCATTTTTATTCCATCGAGAAGCCCGAATGGCTCTCCGCCGCCGCTATTGGCGCTGCTGCACATAAGTTTTATGGACTCATACATTTGGTGTGGCGACAGAAAGCGCTATAACTTAGAGGGGTTACCGTGATAAAGGCGGCATAAAAGTTAAAGCAAAAGTTGGAGAAACAAAATTGCCCCGGAGCCCCGAGTTCGGTACTAATGGACGTTGATTCCGATGCTTTCGGGGTGTTGGAAAATGGGACTATGTGGACAAAGGTTAAACTTCCGACAAACTGACCAATTCACTCATAAAATACGTTTCAGCTAATTATTTTCTTTGTGGACATTGTGGCAAATACAATTCCATGTGTAAGTTAATTATAGAACACAAATAACGTCGTTTTATCAATCAATGTGTTGTGTATGTCATTACAAACTTTTGTTCTCGCCTGTCACGCCGTATAGACTCGCACTGTGCAGTTTATTGATTGGGATTTCAGCTATAACAAATCGAATACAATGACAGTAAAGTAATTGAACATTGATTCTTAATCTGAATTTATTATATTATAAACAAGTTCGTGATTGACTATAATTGTAAGGGACTAATAAATAAACAATGCTTGGTAAAATTCTAATCCACACATTTCTGGCACGCTTCGAAATCGAAAGTGGAAACTGAATTTTGAACATACTTTTAAGCTTTTCGAACGAAAGAGTTATACGTTTAGAGACGCGATTTTGCGACCAATTTATTGCCAATTTCTTTGCCCATATTGCCCTAAAAAATGCCTGATATGCCATGAATTGATGTATTACTTACTCATATTCATTTCTTCGAAACAGACCCACGAAATTGTCATGGACTTGTAATTATTAATATCTCACCTCCTTTCTTCTAATGATTAGGTACCCAAAGGTTTTAAGGTATTTTATGACAGCCACATTCGTCTGCAATGTCTTCGAAAATAGCTTTCTAGTTTAACCTATCTGCAAAGCAGAGAAGAAATAAACGGGTCCAATGGAGTCAGGGCGTATCTAGCAATAAATGTTTATTCCTGTAGCAAAACGTTACAAATCATAATTTCAGTACATACTTACGAAATAATTAAATAATTAAATACTTGTACAGCGTTAACTAACGTAGTTAACTGAAGTAATTGCAAACGTTTGCACTCTCATTATTTACCACCTTCGAAACCTTAAGGCAAGTGTTCATAAATATTAGGAATGTCTTTGTAAATGTGTAGGCTTGAGAAACTTTGGAGCGGAAATTGGGGAAAAAAGTACACTCAACCCATTGTAGTTGTGAACGTCTAAAACCGCTCTTCCAAAAAAAGTCTCGTCTGCTCAATACGCATCGGCCTGAATTCCACCCCAGCGCAAGCCATCATCTAATCGTCATGCACATCGTATAAAAGCGAACGGCGCCGGTTAACCCGATCCCGCTCCTCCCCTCCCCTTTTACAGCTCCGTGCTCCCGAATTGAAAAACAGTGAATTTGGAGCGTTAAAGCCGTGAATTACGATTCCGCCCCCGCTGCAATTAAGCCCCCTTCATAAATCGAGGGCGCAGCGCCACGCCGCGACGCGCGCGCGTCGGGGGCGGGGCCAGCTGTCAGGCGCAGCCACGGAGGGGCCGCGCCGCGCAGCGTGCACGTGGACCCCCGCGGCGCAGCCCCACACCACTGTGAGCAGCGCTGCGCTGCGCTCCGCCCCGCAGGGCAGCCGATCCGCGACTCCGCTCCGGGCGAGGCAGAGGACCCCACAACTCGCGGCCACCGAATGCACGTGGGCGTGTGAGGGCCAAATAACCCACCTTGTGGGACACCATATTAATGAATCAGCTGCATCATAGTTAAATTGTTTTATGAAAAAACAGTCACAATAATAATTAAATAAAGATAAGTTAATCTTACTTTTCTCCGATTACATATAGTTGGTCCCAAATCTAGTTCCTATTAAGAATTAAATAGTTTTGCAAAGAAAATGTTGTCTAAGAGACTCAATAAGAATATTAGGACAAAAACTTTAGAAAGAAAAGTACGTAATACTACCCAAAATAAATCCAAAGAACCAAAGAAACTGAACGAAATGACTAAACCAAAACGTTTGAAACCGGCACAATTTACAATTTTCTTTTCCAATAAAGAAAATGTGCGTCGACGAATCATTTAATGAAAGTTTTTATTCCGATTGCAAGAAATTCACTCTTATTTTCAACTGACTGTGTGAGCTTTTTTTCGAAATTTTCCTGCGCCACCAAGAAGGAAATCAATACGAATGTGTCGTTTTTCAACGTCCTCCAGCTGCGTCCTGCGCCCCGCAGCGAGCGTCCGCATTTCTCTGGACAGCGCAGCGGAGGGCGCTGCCCTCTCATCAGAGGTGTCCGTCAGAGGGAGGGAGGGCGGGCGGGCGGCCGGAGGGGCGGAAGCCGCTCTGCGGAAGTGGCGCGCCCCGCCCACAGGGGAAGTGGGAGCGGAGCAGGGCGAAGAACCCCCGACGCGAGGGCGCGAAGAACGCGCGCTGCAAATGGAGACCGAGTGCTGGCGAACGTGTGAGGAAAACAAACAGGCTGGCCGGAACGATAAAGGAGAAAAATATAGCAGAGATTTGTGGAACTGGTATTCATCTTGCACCAAACGTAGATTACATCTTTTCACGTGAGTTACCTTGTAAATTTCAATGATTTTCCTTAAATGTCCTTTTTATCTAGTAGAAAAAGAAATAAGAAGGGTAAGAGATGGGAGGATGGGTTGGATTTCTGCCTGGTTACTAGCAACCGCATTTCTCACAGGAGAGGACGTTGTAATGCTAGTTTAAGAAGAAGAACAAAACCTCCAATAATAAAAGTTACGATATTCTTCTGTTCGTTGTCAGTTCAGTAGAAACCATTCTTATATGTTTTATTGATTTTACGAACCGACATATCCTTTCAAGGAAAGATGACAGGAAGAAGCACAGTTTTGAGACAACGATTAAGTTTTAAATTTCTTCACAACTATAGTTCCATAGTCTTTACTTCTTGCGAACGTAGCAATAATTTCCAAGAGCCAGATCTTTCATTTCAACAAAACTTTTCAAAAGACATGGAGTTTGTGGTATTTTGTCATTTTATTTTAAACCGTGACAGAGTAGAAGTAAGTACTAACGTGCGCTCTAATTGCAACATCCTTATACTTCCGAAAAATAGTATCCAAATAAACTTGTTCAAAAACAGGAAAGATTTGACAAAGAATGACGAGCTGATATATACTTTAGGTTCATTTTGCATTTTACATTTTCGACAAAGAGCATTATTTTCGGTTTTGGCTCTGTGAAAAAGAATAACTCTCCAGATGTGGTAACTATGCTCACACAATGTTTACACAGTCCTGACCACCTCTTCGAAAGAAAGGTCCTCCTCTTATCACCAACACGGCCGTGAGAGAGAGAAACCGCACGTGGGGCACCCGCTGCGCTATTTACTCCGCGGTGACTGCGCTCCGCCCAGAGGGAGGCAGCCGCTCTCCGCGCGGGCAGCTGGCAGCCCCTCCATAACCAACGGTGACCACTGGAGACTGACACGCGAGGACAACAGACCGCCCAATGGGACAGGGGGAGGGCAGGAGGAACAAAGAGAGAAAGAGAGCAAGAGAGAGGGGGCAGAGAAACAGGAAGCAAGAGAGAGACAGAAACAAATAGCAAAAGACAGAAATAGATAGAGGGAGACAGAGAAACATGTAGATAGACACGGAGAAACGTATACAAAGAGAAGCAGAGGAACATATAAAAAGAGAGAGAAACATAGGAAGAGAAGCATAGAAAGACAAGCATAAAATGACAAGCATAGAAAGACAAGCATAGAAAGACAAGCATAGAAAGACAAGCATAGAAAGACAAGCATAGAAAGACAAGCATAGAAAGACAAGCATAGAAAGACAAGCATAGAAAGACAAGCATAGAAAGACAAGCATAGAAAGACAAGCATAGAAAGACAAGCATAGAAAGACAAGCATAGAAAGACAAGCATAGAAAGACAAGCACAGAAAGACAAGCACAGAAAGACAAGCACAGAAAGACAAGCACAGAAAGACAAGCACAGAAAGACAAGCACAGAAAGACAAGCACAGAAAGACAAGCACAGAAAGACAAGCACAGAAAGACAAGCACAGAAAGACAAGCACAGAAAGACAAGCACAGAAAGACAAGCACAGAAAGACAAGCACAGAAAGACAAGCATAGAAAGACAAGCATAGAAAGACAAGAATAGAAAGACAAGCACAGAAAGACAAGCACAGAAAGACAAGCACAGAAAGACAAGCACAGAAAGACAAGCACAGAAAGACAAGCACAGAAAGACAAGCACAGAAAGACAAGCACAGAAAGACAAGCACAGAAAGACAAGCATAGAAAGACAAGCATAGAAAGACAAGCATAGAAAGACAAGCATAGAAAGACAAGCATAGAAAGAGAAATAGAAAAACTTAGACAGAATCATTTAGAGAGACAGATAAACAGAAAAGGGACAGAAAAACAAGAAATGAGAGAAACAAAGGAATATCGAACCGAGAGAAACGAAATAAGAGAAACAAAGAGGACGAGAGAAATCGGAAGGGCGAGAGAAATAGAGAGGGTGAGAAAAACAGGGAGGGCGAGACCACAGTACAATCGCTTTCTGATATTGCCTACCAAATCTTTTGGTACTTATTTGAAAGTAAATTAGTAGGAAGTACATAAAATTTCATCATGGGAAAGTGGACGAGACAATCCAAAAGATTCTACTGAATAAATACATAACATGCAAGAGGCAGACTTGTCGAATGAGATAAGGTGCTGAGTTGAGTTAGTACGGGCGAGTTGATGAGTCGAGCTGTCAGGTCGAGTTGATATGAGTCGGCTGGGCGGGCGGTGGGAACGGAGAGGACAAGAAGTGAGGCAGGGCAGCAGGGACGGGGAGGCCGTACGAAGTGACGAGAAGGCTGGCATCAAATTATCGAGATGGGCTGGTGACGTGCAGTGATTGATTGAGCTAATGGTGGCCTGTGGGCAGGCGAAGACGAGTATCTGTCGGGGTACAACGGCTGGCAGATTGAAGCAGGCTTGCCGAAGAGGCAAGGAAGTGTAGGAGGAAGATAGGTTATTGGTGTGGTGCGCCGCCCCGAGTAATGGCAAAGTTTAGTATCGCATCGATACTTTGATACATCACAAAATGGATTTTCGATGTCGATATTTTAAATATGATAGTCCTGGTTCTAATGTGATACACAACACGTTAATATTAGTTAAAAGTATATTGTCTTTAATTTGACTGCCATCTTCATTTTCTATTCAGTGTTCTATTCAGTCAAAGTTCAAATTGCTTAACGAAATTACCATGAAGAAAATAATGAAAAAAAAGGTAACAACACTGGCGAAAGGTTGCGAACAGCAAACTGTTTCGTGCCGCCTATGGATCGACAACGGTGACAGTTGTCAATGGCTGTTGATTGCGAGCAACCCACAAATAAAATGATACTAGAAATTTTATTTACTATCATAAGAATTTTTTTAAAACGTCTATGTTTCTGCACAAATATATCGATCTGAAAAAACAACATCGAAAGCAAAACATCGATGTTAATATATTGATGTTTCTGCTCGAAAATGTCGATGTTTTAAAAACGTGGATTTTTTTTTTTGCCAACCCTAGCCCCGGGTACCGGCGGGCGGACGGCGGCGGTGCGACGGCGGCGCGACGGCAGATGCGAGAGCGAGTGGGCGGAGGGCGGACGGGTGGGCGGGAGGGCTTTGTGGCGGCCACGCCCCGCGCCGCCGCCTTCTTCCTGCGCGGGGGAGCGCGCGAAACGCCGACCGCGCAGCTGCTGGCAGCGACAGCAGCAGCAGCAGCAGCAACAGCAACAGCAGCAACAGTCGATGCCCGGCGCGCGTGGGTCCTCGAGCGCGAGTGCTGTCTGTTCCAAATGCCACATCCGCGTGCATCTACACCACGGGAGAACCGGGAGCGAATCCAGAGACCCACAAAGGGGTGAATTCGAGGGGCGAGGTCTCCCTCTCTGTTTCTCCCTCCATTTTCCGGAAAAAAGTGCCCTTTTAATGCAAGACTTCATTCTCTATTAATATTGATTATCTTATATAACATATTATTATAAATATGACTCTACCATAAATAGCATAGTATTGTAAAATATATTAAATAATGTTATGTCATTCCAGTGCCGTAACTGAGAGAAAGAGACTTGGGGAGGCACTCAGTTTTTTTATAGTTTCACCAACCCTAACCCCTTTATTAGCTAGTTATGGCGGAATGATAAAGATTCATTATTTACTGAATTCAAATATTTCTGCATTATCCTTTTCAAAGCTGTTTAAAGTATGGGTGTTACCGCGGGGGAGGGGGCGTTCCCTCAATATTTATTGGTATGTGAGGTGTACAGGAGGGGATTCCCCGGTAATCTATACATTATCTATTGAACCGTCCCCCAATAATTGGGTGTTGTTAAAACCCATGATTTAAACAATAAAGTGGTCACGAAAATATGAATATTTGATAATTCGTAATACTCTGTATTTTGATGTACGCTACGATACGTATTGAAGTAACTACTTCCTACGCGTACTATCTATACCTTACCCTTGCATGTTTGTAAATATTCTTCAAATGCTGTGTAAATTCTCATCTGCGATTGAGTAATTTTCTCTCAGTGTTAAAAACATAGTTTTCGACTTTCCGTCATTAACCATACACAGTCTGACTTACTACATACCGAGGTAAATTGTATTTTTGATATAGAAGTTGCATTATTCTTGATACTCTGTTCATCCCATGTTCACGTTTCAACGAAAAGCATTCGTTTGCTTTTCACTACTATTATGTTCCTAATAACTAATTTTCATTATAAATTTAAATTTTCTTCTATCCACTTCGACCTTTTTAACTATACCAATCGTTTGTGATGTGATTGAGTTCAATTTTAAATAGCAAAGTGCTGTTGAATATAATAATAATAATAATAATAATAATAATAATAATAATAATAATAATAATAATTTAGAATTATCTTCTGAGGTTCTTGGCTCATGATATTGTACGAAGATGGTATTACAATGACAATAATGGACATGACAGGCTACTTTTAAACCGGGTATCGCAAAACGAAATACAATACAAATGCTTGCAAATAAAAATTGGCAGATAAAAGGCTACTTCTAGTTTAATTGAATTACGTTTTCTATTCTTGTGTCGGCTTTGTATTAATCACAAATTAGTCTTAATACCATGAAAAGTTCTATGAATACGTAATTCGTATTTTTCCCGATTTTTTTGTTTTCAATCATGATGATCCCGGAAATATTGCTCAGTCATTCTATCCTTATTACCAATACAGAATACATTAGAAATTCAGAAATATTGATTTCAATTTACACACTAGTTTGCTTATCCTTTACGTAGATCCAATCCCACTCCAACAATTAGGCCAATAGGCTCTCGTGTATAAGGGCTTTACTCGTTCATTTCGTCATCCAGCGACAGCACCGGTCGTTCCATTGGCGTGGCGCCGTGCGGTGCGGTGCGGCGGGACACACGTGGCGAGACAGGTTCGCTGACGCTCGCACCAGCCAGCAGGTCCACGCCAGTCCGCATAGCTGCGGTTCATCATGAGCTGGCATAGCCACTGGCCGCCACGCACCGCTCAAGCGAGCGAAGCCACCGCGACTGGCGACGGCCGAGCGGAAAGATCGCGACCGCCACGAACCCCCCTCGGAGGCCGTCGCCTCGGGAGAGATTTCAAAAGCGCCCGCCCTCCGGCATCCTTCGGGCCGGTCACAGATCGATAACCTGGGGCAACACTCCGCCAACGCCGGCGCCGGCGCCGCCAGAGAGCTCGCGTTGGAATATTCTGGGCAAGTGATGCAGCCAACAGAAGAACGAGACGTTGCACCGGAGATAGAACAATTGTTTTCGTAAAGACACAGTGGAATAGTGTTTCGTTTTGGACATAATTTAAATGACAGGTCGTGATCTTTATTCGGAATGGCATTGTCATCGTGTCGTTGAATGATTTTGCGGAATCACAAGGATCAAATATTCGATAACAAGAGATCTCTGCAGATTTTGCCAAATGGTTCACTGAACCTGATCAGATGAACATTGTCGAACCTCTCGTTCATATACCAGATCTTCGGTGAGACATTTTTCTTTTCAATTTTGTACATCTCTGCAAATGAATTTCTCAAACTGAATTAGGCATTGTCAAATGAATTCCATGCATTTACAGCTCTTATTGACATAAAATATAAATCGGTAATCAAATCTCTCTTGCGCAGAAAATGGGACACAACCTTCGAAGAAGTACCACTTCGAGGTCACCGCCTCCAGCTGTCGATAAAGCTCCTGCCATTGAAATTAAAAGTAACTGAATAAACGGCATTGAAAAATACAATTATCTCTGTTCTTACCTGTGTGTTGGAGACCAGTATCGTGTCCTGTGGCTGCGGCATCATTATTCGATTATTTTAAAACGGCGAGGGAAAATGTCACTTTACAGATGCGCTAAGTTCGGTTCAAAGGAACATCACTGGGACAGACCAAAGCAATGTGCAATGCCAACGTCAACACTCGGAGTGACAGGTCAACAGCTGCTCCACGAAACCCCCAACACAGGACACCTCACAAACTACATATCGACGGCGCGCTGCCCGAAGACTGACGCCCCCACTACGCTACACAGGTCGTCTGCGTTCGCTTGGAACCCCACGTAGCAGCCATCGGCTCAACTACGCTCACCTCCGATGGCGGCAACGCGGCACGAACAACTAGCGCACTCTGTTACCCACAATAAAAACTTTCTCCTGAGCATTTCAAAGGTATCAAAGACCATTCCTAGAGATCGCTTTCGGCAACAAAACAGATTACTCCAATTTTGGTAATTTCTTACATTATTTGGAAACGTAATTATAGCTGTTTTGTTTATTCCTTGTTTTAAAAAAATGCACATTTAAACTGTGCTGAGAGTTGAAAACAAAGACTATAGTAGTATAACGCGCTTTTTTATCGTTCTGTGAATATATTCAAAAATCTAAAAACGTGGTACAAGCTTTGTATGCTGTTATTTTCCAGACATTGCTGAAACTGCCATTAAAATTTTATTATAAATTTATTTATTCATTTATTTTATCAAAAAAATAAAAATATAATTCAATAATATAACTTCTCTTGCTCACTATTTATTTAATCAAATTGAAAACCTAACTTAACAACAATAAAAGGATTCATTGTTTTTTGCATACTGTTTAATGGATAATATGGAAGGATTTGAAATTAAAAAAGAGTTGTCTTTCTTTCATGAGTATATTCAATTGCACACATCAGAAGCATGCTGCCACACCACAGTCAGCTAGTCTGTCCTCCCACCATCTATATCAACTTTTTAATACATAAAAACAGTACTGTGAAGGCAAAGCATTCTTCAACTACATAGCCCAAGCTAGCCATGAGAATACACACTTTTCATAACTAGTAACAAAGAATATCAAATAACACTGCCACTAGAAGTCTTTTGCTATTTTCACAGCCATTAACAATACGTAACTACAACTTCCTTAGAATTATGCTTAAAAAATATAAAAAATGGGAGCTGTTTTCATAGAAAATATTTAAAATAAAAGACCAAGATTAGGAACAATGAACTGTCACAAACAGAAATATACTTCCAAAGAGTTATGACAAGAATAGAATAGAACAGAAACAAATTTCACAAGTAAACAAACTATACAAGAAGTATTTGATGAACTACACAGGAAATTTGACAGTTCTTAACAAAATCACAAAAGGTTGGTGAGTTTTTGTGACAATGTTAAGAAAATCTGTACAATAAGGAGTAATTTTCATAACTCACAGAGTATATTGTTGAAAAACTTGTCACATTAAAAAATTGTGGCTGAATGTGACTGCAATGACTGCAATCGGAGATTTCACTGTCAAAATTCCGAAGAGTCACAACTCAGTTGAGAAGTTTCACACAGTGAAAGTTTGTTTTACAACTGAACTATAACCCTCAAGAATTTCCCACAAGACATTCTTTCAACAAGAAAATATTTATGGCAAGATAATGGTGCATTATGTTTATATGACAACATTGTATTTTAGTACGAACGATCACATTGTACAAGCTGCATAACTTCAATGCTAAGTACAAAACTTTAAATGTATACTTTAAAAACTTAATTTTAAAATGATATTACAATATACAATACCAAAACTAATAATCAGGCTTATTACAGAAATACAAGTATCTGCATTATGAAAAGATGCTTTTGCACAGTATACTGATGTTTAAAGGGTTTCCCTCACTTTTGCCTTAATAATTTACATTAAAAACACAGCAACTTGGATTCCAATATCGCAATTTGGGGAATACATTACAAGATAAAAAAGGTACATTACACTACTTTCATTTCCGTAAGTAATTACATCATACTGGCCAAAGAAATGCTCATTTTCAAAAAGTTTTAGCAACAATTTCAAAAAGAGTAATGTATGAAATTTACAAAAATATCGATGTTTATTGAGCAAAGCCACAAGACCAGACAAAACTGCATTACATTTAATTAACTACACCACATAAGCACAAAACCAGTATCGAGTAGCACTTCCACTAACCAGAATAACGTCCTGAGTGGATACATTATAGACGTACACGTGATATGAAGAAATCTAATAGATATTCCTCCCTTTCAATTTGAAGATAGAATATAATAGATTTCAAACAAACAAAAAAGTCTGTGGTCTTGCTCACTTTTTACATTCAATAGCAAGATAATGGCATTCAATAACAGTAGATGATAATGAAAGCTTGCTGGGTGATTCTTGCATACTACAGAACTATGTTTCACATAGTTCTCTATAAATAGCCCAGCAGAACTCTCTTAATGTAAATGATATAGATTTCTTGATGCTGAGTTGATCCCAGATTCAGAGAGAATTCTCCTTGTGATGACAGGAATGGAAGATGCAGCATGATATTTAATGAAATATCACCAAAAAAAAAGCTACCTATGTACGTACCAAAGTTACACCTTCTACACACGTATCCAAGTTCACAAAGTTGACTTGTAAATACTTCTAGAAAGTACAACCAACAACCTTTTGAAGATGGAAGCTTGTAACAGCACTATGTAATAAATAGTACTTTGTATCATGTTTGGTCAATTCACAAATTTGTACAGTTTGTGCACAATAAATGTCTTAAAAAGTATTTAAAAAAATTCATTTTCACTTCCACTTAAACAATTGTTAAACAGAAATGTTTAATATGTCTTTTTATTAAATCACTCAAAGGACATGAGATTTGCAGGAAGAGGCTTTTCTTTCACTCCACGAGCTGCCTGTTGTAAAACTCTGTACCAACTCTGTGCTGATTCCTTATTGCCAGCTCGATACTTGTAAACATTGCCTAAAATATAACAAGAAAAATTGGTAATTTTGAACAGTTGATACACTAAAAATAAATAAATATGAAGTACACTATTATAATTTAAAAAACCTTACCTCTACTTGTATCTGTAAGTTGAAACACATCTGGTTGTAAGGGATTATCACCCAAAAACACAGACCACCCCACAACAGACACTCTTTTGCAGGGTTCTCTTTTGAAGTCTGAGCGGTCATACCTACAGGAGTAAGAAAAAAAATTACACAACAGGAAAGGAAACTTACATTTTTATTCTAGGGCACTCAAACAAAGGCATTTTCCCTTTCCTTTGATACTTTTCCAAGACTTCTAATACACTGATTGCTAATATCGAAAAATACCAGAATGAATATAAGATTTCAGTGAATAGAAATCAATACTGGGATATAGAATTTAAAAAAAACTCACCCTTTAAATGATTTTGGAGGGTAGTACACTAAATAGCTTGCCCACAGCTGCACCCAGTAGCGTTGCCAGGAGGAGACAGCAGGTTTTCTACCTTCTTTAAGCACTGTTTTGCGACGGAGACAACCCTGCAGTAAGCAACGACTACCAATTTCTTCACCAAAATCGTCCGAGTCTGTAGAGAGCGTGGATCTGGAAAAGCAAAAAAAATATCCATAATAAAATTAACATGCAAATATTATGCTTGAAAACAATTCTATTGGACAACTCAATCACAATGAAGCTTGTCTTCGGTGCAAGCCAAGGCTAAATTGTCCATGGAAACTCAATTTGCAACATTGTCAGAATAGGTGCAACCTTAATTTTATTATAGCAAAAATTTGATTTAAAAAACCCTTTAATAACCAATTTGGTATGCATCCTGCAGTATAGTTCAGAGTTTCTAAAAAAAAATAATTATGTTTTAATTCCATTAAATATAAATGTATGATATGCAAATCAATGCCCTTACAAATCTATTGATCAGAGGTATAGGACACTTCATTTCTGGCTGAAGTGAGATTATTGGCACAATCATTTGGGTTTCTATTCCTCTAACATAATACTTAGTCCAACATCAAGGATTTGCAGAGTTGCAATGCTTTTGAACATCATCAAGTCCATTTACAAATCCAAAGTAAAACATATTTGAACTGATCTCCAGTAAAATTTGGTAAATGTGATATAGTGTCCTATACCTCTGACACACAGAAATTTAAGTCATGAATGGAGTCAGATTTAGTTTGTTGTGAAAATCAAATATCTAAACTTGACAACTCACCCATGTCTTGTAAGTAAAGTCTGGACATCTTCCTCTTCATCTTGTGAATCAAGACGTTTATGGCCATTTGTTGGTGAAATTGGTTCTGGAGTCTGAATTTGAATTCCTTCTTCCAAAACAGAGTCGTCTAAGAGATGACGAGACTTCACTAACTCCCCTTCACCCAACTGAATAGTCAACCCATGTGGTTTACTGAAGATGCTGTGAAAAAAAAGAAATACTTGATGAATATGTTTGCTTATGTATAAAGGTCAAATACAAAAATAAAAATGAAAAGACTTAAGCAAAGGAAAATAATGAACATATAATTTTAAGCTAATACTTCACAACTCGTCTTGTTCATTTAACAAAATAATTTAAATAAGAACAGAATACCTGACAAGTATCAATCATTCCATTAATTTGCAAATGAATGAATAAATGAATGAATGAAAGAAAATTTTACAAATTTAAAACAAGCCTTTACAAAAATGTTGACACGTAAAGGAAGCTGGCACCAAAGATGGAAAGCACATGAGCAATGCAAAAATAAGAAATTAACATACTTCATCAGAAATGTTTTATAATATTTACATTTCACATTTACTAATACGATAACACCAAGAAAGTGACAGAATAGTACAAAAGCATTGATCAGAAAATATAATTTTTTTAAAAATACAATAAACAGGCTAATTTGAATGAGTTGCTAAAAAAAGGTATATTTTTGTTTTGTGGTGAAAGTACAACATTGTGCAATTCGTGATGTCACCAATGATTACCAAAAGGAACAATTGTGCATAGAGAACTGAAAATGACATGCTTAGGTATGCCTGACACAGATAAACATAAAGAGCGAGGAAGCTACCATTTTTTCCATACATTTTACAAACAAAGCAAAACTGGAAATATTCATCATGTTTACAAGTGAAAGAAAAATAGCAAATTCAGAAACAAAATATTACAAATAAGAAAATTGTTCTATAATTGGCAGATAAATTTCAATAACATTAGATGTGCAATTTAAAGGAACCTTAAAATCAATACAGTGCATATCATTAATGAACTGAAGGCCATTCTGTTAGTACATTAACATCATGTAGAACACTTCCATTACAAACATGCTACCTCATGCCACAGACACAGTGCAAGAGTGCGAGTGGCCACTCACCCTCCGGGTACCCAACTGGGCTGGTGATAATAAACCTGCTGAAGGTGAGCCTGCTTATGGAAGTTGCGAGGAAGACTTGTGCTACGGAATCTGAGGAGAAAAACCACACATGGCCTGTGTACCTGGGCACTTTCTCGCACGTAAGGGAGTGGAAGATATTAATTGAAATTGCACAAAATCTCTTGGCTGCAGAATATTATCTAAAGCATCTCCGACACCTTTTATTTTAAGTGATTATTTCCACAAGTTCATAGGATATTACTTTTACTTTCAAAGACAACAAAATTATGGACTTCTGTCTACACTACAGTCAGTTAAAATTTACTCTATTTTCTTACTTAACATCATGATGAAATACAATCCAAACATTTAACATCACAATATCTGATACACAATGTCTTAACAGGTTATGAGAATACAGTTTTACAATTCTCATTTCTGTTTTTCAGCTAAAATCCATGTAATCAATAAAAAATGTTACAAAATGAAAGCATACAGCCAAAAGACGTTTGTAATTAATGCAACAAACACCCAGTTAAAAATCTTACTACAATATTAGAACAAATGAGTTAATTGTAGAATCAACCTGAAATAAATATATTATTTGAATTTGCACGAAAAAATGTCATTCTAAATTATTTGAAAGGTTGGAAGGAAGTATCCCAATCACCTACCAAAAAGAGTAAATAATAAAACATTATGGAAATGTTACCCCACACAAAAGCTACTGTTAGACAAATTAGGTTAAAGAATCTGAAATCATAAGTCAATTTTACATTACCTGATTGAGTGGAAAGACAGATAAGGTGAAAGATCTGAAGAGAGAGTCAGAAAAGAAAATGGAAGCAGGCAAATGTTGAACATAGAAATATTTTGTGTTGTGAGTGAACGCATGTCCAAGTCTCGAAATAGCCATATCAGTCACTGACCAACAGCACATCAGCCAAAACAGAACAAATAAGCTTAAAAAATGGACATTGGTGGTACTCACTTGGTACCAAGGCTATGGCATTTTCGGTGTGTTGGCACGAATTTGCTGCTTGCTTGGGCTGCCGTGAAACGTAGAGAGCCCGAGACAGAGAGACCTTTGGCTGGTGACAAGTTAAGAGAAGCCACAGATACCACAGTGTCTGTGACAGACTCCTTGGAACTGGAGGAACTTGGTGCAGGGGATGGAGGCTCCAACTTCAGAGAGAGCCTGTATAACATAAGGTAAAAAAATTAGTTTCATGTAGTAGTTCCTAAGAGCATTGGAATTAATTATTGTGAGGGGAGAAAAAAAAAAAAAATATAGATAGCCAAAAACCAACACACATCTCTTGTTTTTCTTTTGTAGTGACTAGTTGCTTTGATGAGAAATAAATTGTTTAACTGAATTTATTAGTATTACTGGGAAGGAAATCACAAATCAAATTTCAAAAACTGCATTTCATTATGAGATAAAGTTATTAATATTTCCTGGATTAACTACCAAAATTCTCAGTTGAATTTGAAAATTCTACAGATATTCCAATTTAGATAAGACCATTTCCCATATGAATTAACCTTTACTTACTTATACTGATCATCTTCCACAAACTTCTGTAATTCTTCAATGTACCTCACAGAACGTAGGTAGTTCTGAATGTGAGGCAAATGCACTAAATGATTGTAATCAGATTGCTGATAATTAGAAATGACTCTCAGTATGTTGTTCATTTTTAGACGCCTTTGTTCTGATTCCAGGCCTCCAGAATGGGGATGAGCCATGTCAATGTAAGTTAGATCCGTCAAGAACAGCCCTGAGCAAAAAGAAAAACATTTTAAAATGCAGAAGATTATTAAACAAACTGACAACCAAGCTCACCAAGAAGAATATCCATAACAAAAGCAATTACGAATTTTCTAGACAAAATTTCGATACAAGGGCATACAAAACTGAATCAGTAGATGCCCAAGATCCATTTTGTTAATTAATACAAATTTACCTAAATAGGGTATGCATGGCAGTTTTAGGCTCTCCATGTGTTCTCGAAGATTGCTCCAGTTGCCCTTGTCAGAAAACACTTCTGCAAGCTTATCAAAGGTTTGCTTTTCTTTTTTTGAGATACCAGCCCATGTCTTATTCATCCTAAAAGAATCACAAGAACTTAGTACACTGCCAAAAGAAAGGTAGAATATAAAACTCAAGTATTCATTTCAATATTGAGCTTACCTGTAAATAGATGCACTTTGTAAAGCTGAGATAATAGCAAACAATGAATGTAAATTATTCAGATCATATAATTTCTTAGCAATTCTGATAAAATGACCTAAAACTTCTGAACGGTGTTTTGGTGTAGAACCATTTAAAATTTCTTGAACTGTCCAAAAGCTGACCTGTAAATGGAATTTATAATATTTCAACAAAACACAGTGACTTACCACAGAATACTTTTAAGTATTATCGACTCAATTAACTTTAACGTTGTGGAACTTAAAAATAATAAATAATTTTGTTAAAGTTCGAACAATATGTAAAACTTACATGGTTAAAACGTCGTGTAAATGCAACAACATTGGGTGCCACAGTCAGTTTATTCTTTTTATTCCATCCACAAGAGGCAAGTTCATCAGGTGAAATTCCACGGAAAGCAGGCAAATCAAGCAAAGTGAGCTGGCTTGCAAAGTCCTCAGGAGATACACGGCAAAACATCAAACACCACTGAATCATAACTCTTGATGGAAGCGTTGCTAGGCAGACTCTGGGACTTATTTTGGGGTGCAACACAGTGTGGCAATGACCTATAAACATACAATTATTTCATTCATAAAAAGATATTACAAATATTTTTTTAAAATCCATACTAGAAATAAAATGATCACTTTATTTATTTTTTATTAATTCATTAATCATTATTATCATCACCAATATGATTATATTATTATTGCTTAATATTATTATTATAATTATAATTATTATTAACATTATGACCATCATTATAATTTTAAGGCATTCCTCAGCTGTTTGCTGCAGCCAGTTCCTATTTCCCAAGGTTCTAGGAATCCCCAAGGTACAGATATCTTGGATCAGTGTGAGTAGTCTAAACCTAAGATGTCAAAACCCTGCTGTCATGCCTCCAACGTGAGTTTGATTGGAAATTTCCTTCATTACAGAGCAAAATCAGTCAATATAACAATCATATCTATACAATCCTTCTTCGATATTAATTAATTTACAAAACAACAATCTTTCAGTCCATCTTACAATTTCTTATTTCAATATTTACAAGTATTTCTGCTTTGACATGAATTATAAAAAATAATCTTACACACAAATTTCCCTTGCTATACACATGGACAAATTTAATTCAATTTTTTGACTGCAAACTTGGGAATTTTGAGCAGTTAGTGAGCTAGACCTCTGACAAGACACAAGGTAATGAAAGGTTTCATTAGAATCTTTCCAGTTCAGTCTCAACGTCACCATTACTTTGTTATTTTTATATTTGCTTCTGAACTACTGAACTTATCTTCCAGGATACTGTGAGTAGCACTGTAGATTATGAACTCTCATCCTCTTACCAAAGGACAGTAAAAAAAAAGTGGTGCTGGTTCCATTTTCGGGGAACTTGCTTTTTTATTTTTATTTTTTTTATTGCAATAATGTGACAGGTCACATAGGACATGTCGAAAAAACACATGTTTGGAATATTTTAGTAAAGAAAAATAATGGCAACTGTCATAGTGACAAACGACGGTACTGGGGTGTAGGGAACTTATTGTATGTTTTTGTCTACTGTCTACTTATGTTTCAAGGGTATTGTTTTATTGTATGTGTTTTATTAAAGATGTCATTGGTGAGAGGCGGCAATGATGTCAGTAATATTTAATGAATAAGCCAATATACCGATTAATGGTGGCTTTTATGTAAGAATCTTAGTTTTTTAATTTATTTCTTGCTATGTATTAATATCCTGCAATTACGATAATTACCGTATCCTGTATAGGCGGCTTCGCACACCACGATCCTAAAAAAAATTCTGTAAACGGTTCAGGGTGGTGTCATATGCTCATGCAGTAATAAATAAATAAGCAAATGAGTAAAGATAAATAATAAGTAAGTGAAGCAAAGCAATAAGTAAGTAATAAGTAAGAACCAGAGAAAAACCCCGTACTGTTGCAATAAACAATTGCAAAATTACAAAATTGAAGACACATTTTGTTTTAAATGAAATATGATCTAAACAATCAGATCTTTAAAAAAGTTCACGTACAATTTTTTTTTTTACACTAGTAGTTTTCGCGAAATTTCTGATTGAAGTTAATATTTTTCTTTAAAAAAGGGGTCTTTTCTCAGAAAAGACTTCAATGTTTCTTTATTTTTTTCCCCTGAATAGAGCAAGAGTATTTTAAAAAAGTGTAGAGGTCTCATTTTCGTTGAACTCCGAAGTTTTGGGAAAATGCAAAAGTTACAAATAATGCGAGAAAGTTTGTGATTTTGTAGCACCATCTGGTTTTCCTTGGTCCACTGTAATGTTGCCCGAAACTTTTCTATAAGGTAAGACATTTCAAAATTTAAAAAACTTTCGTTTTCATCAAAGGCCGATTACCTAGTCTCCTAAAATTATTATTATTATTATTATTATTATTATTATTATTATTATTATTATTATTATTATTATTATTAACAATTACCAAAACTTGCTCCATTCTTCATCCACTCACCCGTAGTTTGTCGTAGTAGGTGCGCGCGGAGGGCCGCGCGAGGGCGGCAGCGACACCTTGCGCACCCACGAGGCGCCCGTCGGCGTGGGCGTGGTGCCGGGCGTGGCGTGGGCGTGCGCGGGCGCGGGCGCCGCCGGGTGGCTGGGGCGCACGTACACGCGCCCGTGGTGGCGGCGGGGTCCTCGGCGGGGGGCGGGGGCGCGCTATCAGCCGACAGGCGCTGCCGTTGATGGGCGTGGCGAGAGGGGGGGGGGGGGGGGAGCGGGCGCCGACGCGGCGCGGGGCGAAGGTGCAGGAACGTGAGCGGCTCGCGGGCGCGTGCGGCGAGGGAGCGGGCGAGCCTGCGGTTCGCTCCTGTGGCGACCGATCGCCGCCCGACGAGCAGCGTCCCGTTGCGGTTCTCCTCTCCGCCCTGCAACA